>JAOTOM010001751.1:0-78618 GCA_034440615.1 Ashinkailepas kermadecensis | reverse complement strand
CGAATAATGTCATTGCACGCCGCCACGGCGTCAGCGTAGCCTTCTGTGAGGTCAGCAACACGCCTGAACGGTTTGTGCAGCACGAGCTGCTGTGGACAAAAAAACGTTCATGCTTGTCAGAGTCATTGAGGCAAACGGAGAGCCGCAGAACGACACGAACAAGGAGCTCTTCCCAACGAACGGCATCGTACTCTCCACGATGGGTATTTCTCGAGCGATAGTGAAGTTGTCAGAGAGTGACAGCATTTACCGCTCACTGTCACGAGCAACATAGGCATCCAAGTGGGATTTAGCCGTGCGACGGTCTGGCTCCCTGTCGGTCGTGAGCGCACGCCGAACATCGAACCCATCCACTCTCAGTACATGAAACTGTCGGCTCGAGTAACTAAGAGTGTAAGTGGCGGCAGACTTCTTGTACATTCTATCACGCTCGCATACCGCTTTGATTCGAAGTGTTTGCACAGCAAGCGTGACACCGCTGTCCACCAATGATCAGACGAGCGGAGAATGGCATCCAGCAATGCCAGCAGATCCTTGGATGGTGGCTTGGATTTTGACATGTGCTTGGATAGGTATTCGAGCACCTTCCGACGCACATATACCAGCTGGAAGTCTACATTCGCGCGCCACGTTTGCAGTAGCTCACGGTTGCGAGTTAAGTAGAGGGTCGTTGCGCTTTAATTATAAATACCCTCATAATGGTCACACCTTGCCAAGTGTTGAACTGTTACTACACTGGTGTCAGCGAGAGGTTTTGGAAACCCAGATCGGCACTCTGTTTCCGTGCTGCCTGTTTTGTGACGTAAACAGTAGCCGGATTTGCACTCGGTGTGTCTCTGGACAGTGTTGAGCAGATACTCATAGTCAATCACATCATTGAGTCGCACGGTGCTGGGATGTGGCACAGGCCTAGCGAAAGGCTGGCCCGGGACCGGCGGATTCGGATGCCATGCGGTCACCAGTTGATCGACCAGAGCCGTCAGCTGGTCGCAAAACAGTGCAGAACAGTAAGTTGATTCAGGTACGCTGAGGCCTGTCTCTATGGAGCCGATTCCATGACTGAACTGATCCCCGATGCTGCCATTCGAAACAAAGCCAAAAATCGCGAAATCCCATCGCGCGGCGCGTGGAACTTTCAATGACCGTGGCGACTCACTTCTGAAAACACCAAAGGGTTTGAACTGAGTTGGCATAGATTGGCTGGTATACACTAACCAGATCTGACCTCATCCGACCTGACCTGACCGAATCGAACCCAACCCAACCCAACCTAACTCAACTGAATTCAACTGAATTTAACGAACTGAGCCAACCCCACACCATGTGCACAACATCGGGTGGAGACTCTGACTGGCTGGCCGCGGCTTTGCGCTAAACCAAATTCGCTTAAATAGCGATTGGAGTCTGGCCACTGCATGCCTGCCGATGACAGTGTGAAAGAGCAGTGCAGCGTGCCCAGCTGTTCCACCATGGCGATTAAGTTCTGGCGCTGACCAGCCCAGAACGAACGTGAACCTCGTGCATTGCCACCAAACCGAACGACGCGCTGCACAAACCTACGTTTTTCAACGTTTGACAGTCTTCGCAGATCCTCCAGAATAACCACCGCCTTGTCCGGATGCTGCCAAATGAACATGCGACCGGTTGACAGAGCACGATGTCTAACTGTAATTTTGTACACAGAGTGCCGAAATTGTGGATGCATAGCGTTGGGAAGCACCTCGATATATACCCAATATCGGTTAATTCATTGACAGGTTCGTTGGACACGGTCGGCCAGCCCACTATTGAATGGCTGGTTGTTGAGCAACGCTTCCACTGCGGCCGTCTCTGTGAGTCTGGGAATATTGAGTGGCACGAACGTGCTCGACAATTCGCAATGATCATTGACATCGAGCTCATTGTGACTAGCCTCTTTGTCTAGTGGTCCAGTTTCGGACACCTGTGGATGCTCGGCCGTTTGAATTGAGGCCTGCGTCACATGTGCATCCTCCGGCAGGCCGCTGGGATTAGCATCGTTGATGACGATATTCCGGTAATGACAATTGTCACGCTGTAGGTAAACCAAAGCAGCACGAACAGCGCTTCTGCGCAGCCGGAGATCTGTATGGGTGTCGTTCTCCCCTGATGTTCGAATCACCAGAATATCCGCGTAATCCATCTGACGTGGCAGCGACGTAACAAGCCGGGGAACGTCCTGTGGCAGGTTGATTACGGTTCCCTTGTACCCGTACTGGCCTCCCGACGGCAAGCGGTACACAGTCAACATGGATATTAATTTGGGATATCAGCAGCTCTTCAACACGGGGCATCCCCTTGAGCATATCGGGCATAGCTCCCGGATCCATATCGTTATCGGCCGAGAACAGAATTGGATCCCTTTTACAATGGCTGCACACCCTGTCGCCACCAGAATGAGGAACACTGAACTGCAGCTCATGACAGACAGTGCAGGACTGGAAAGCATCCGCATTCACCTGCAAGTGGAAGCTTTCGCCCCCGTCCAAAAATATGACCGTAGAAGTTCTGGTGTTGGTGTCCACTGAGCCGCCTGTAGATATGGCGAAGTGGTGTGGGTCCGTTTGCTGGCCCGGAGCACTTGTGCTGTGTGGGAAAGAGCAGACAGCCGAAATCTCCTCTCCTCGGACGATTCACACTGCCGAGCCTGTGAAGTGCGAACGGCATCAGCCGTTTTGCGCATCGCCGTCTCGTCCTCCGACTCACATCGCGGAGCCCGTGAGTTGCGTACGGCGTTGGAAGCCAAGCGAAATTGATGTTCATCACAAGTCTCCTCGCAGCGCATATTGTATACAATTTTAGCTTTCGTGCATCTCCATTTGCAACAGGAAGGTTCGAAACTAATCACGTTTTGGGTGCATATGCTTTCCATATCGCTTATGGGATACATGTACTGGAAGTGAGCCTTAGGAACATATTCAAGGAGAATATGATGATCGGTTGCTACAACGCCACTAAACACCACAGTGTAGGGGTCGTCAACTGTGTTGTCCGGCGATATTAACCAGATATCGGTGCCGAGGAGCATGGCTGCCAACTGGATAGTTTCATTTTTAGCCCAAATCGACGCAATTCGCTGCGCAGTAAAAAAAAATCTTCAAAGCCTCCTTTTGTTACAATGGGGAAGGATCCAGGAGCCTCTTTTCAACCCACCTGCCAAAGTCAATAACAGCTTTACGGAGCGCCAAGTGATCAGTTAGGGCGCCCGACGGCGCCAGATCCAGACACAAGTCGCGGCTTACCTCAGGTGCACCCAACTGGTCTACCACAGCTCGGTAAAAACAGTTACCGTCGCCAATGGTCGGCTCACGGTATGCCAGCTGCTGTCCGATGGCGTTGGCCGTAGTCACCAGCAGATCTGCATATCCCACCTCACCGGAAGTTCCTATCTCTGAAGCAAGACCAATACATCTAAGAACACCCGGACCCAGCCTGGCATTGACAGACGTTCTTAACACTCGCACGTCCGGCGGTCCGCGCCAACTTCGCATGTCCGGGGGGGCAGATGTATGCCCCCACCGCTAAGATCTCGAGAACAATGCTCGGTAGTGACAAACGGAAAACGGCTTTGGATAGCTGGTGACAAGCTCTATCGCAAGTATTTCGGTCATGTTCTCGCTCAGTTCAATATTTAGGTCACTGGGTCATCATATGGCAAATTCGACCAGATCGGGAGGGACCCTCAGATATTGGCACATATCTCAGGACCTGTAACAGATAGAAACAAACTGCAAATGTTATTCGACAGCCCTTGAAATGTGCTATCGATATACGCTGATAGCACATTTCAAATGTGCTAGTGATTTCAGGTGACCTCAGCTGACCTTGGTGGGGCCACTGAGCAAAAATGTCAGCGTTAGCATTGCGAATAGCTTCCAACTACACGCCATAGCGGTTGGAGGTCATTCCGAGAGCAAATATGTAGCCAGGAAACATTTGTATATTTTTCCATAGGCCTGTAATGGGTAAGCCATGGCCACGACCTGACCTCAGGTCAACGCTACGAAAAAACCGTGATATACATATTATAGACCCTGATAAGATCATGACGTGATATAAGTTTGAAATTAATCGCCCAATTATTGTGGGAGTGATGCCACCTAGAACTCGGAGGGACGTTAGGTCACTTCGCCTGACCTGGTGACCTGACTTGAGATGACCCAGGGTCAGACCTTTCTGAGGATATGCGGAAAAGACCACTGAGCAGCCATGCGAGGTTTGGCCTTGCTAACCCGATTAGTATGGCGGTAAAGTAGGAAAAACCGCAGGGGGGGCAGATATCTGCCCCCACCCGGACGTGCGCGGGTTAAAGGTCATTGGCGGAGATTTGTTCAAAGAGAGCAATGTTCCAAAATATTCAAAGTACCGCCATTCGGAGTGGTTCCAAAATGTCGACACCAAACCCATATCATAATATTATTTCAACAAGACGAACAGCCTGCTATCCCGAAGTTGTAATTTATGTCAGCATTAATAACCTGACACCAGTTCAATTTCAGCAATTGTTAAACCTTACTTACTTCGGAAATATGAATATGAGGGTATGTTTTCACGCCGAAAATGAAAAAGAGCAAATAATGCGCATTCTGGCTTAGAATATGTGTCAAAGGTCAATGAAATCAGGTCAAGTATCATTCAAATTCTACACAATGCCATCTTATACCGACCGTTGCTGTTCCTCGGGAAAGCAAGTCTGAATTTGGTTTCGGTGACGCATAACTCACATGGAAATCTTGGATTGTATAAACATTTGGCTGAACAATACTCTGATCAATTCGCGCGCCACACTGTAATTATACCTTATTTGGTACTCTGCCCTAGGGCGGAGTACCTAACATTTATCTCCGAGCATAATATAAATATGACTTATTTTTCAGGCAGCTTATATTCACTTACCCCACACTTTCCGGGAACTGTAGTTGTTTTGCTTACGCCTTCTGCGAGCCTGAATCTTGCTAGGCATGTCTGAAGTACAATTATATCTGTCAAATGCATCGTGGCAAACCAAATTAATTCAGACTCATACCACATCAGAATTCACATTCAAGCTTGAACATATGTGAACGTGATGTAACAGTTCAAAAGATGAGTATTTTACCTATTCTAGGTCTAGGTTGGTGTGCATATAGAATATATTTTAATGGGGGAACAGCACTTCCATCATAGCTGTCGGAGAAGGATCAATGAAACCATGGGCGTAGGAACGCTTCAAAAAGTGGGGGGGGGGGCCAGGTGCCAAATTATTTTCCTTACCAGGGGTGGGGTAGCGTGCGTTCCGGCAAAAATTCGTTTGAACCACTAGGTATTAAGTTAAATAATTCCGGAAAAATTCAGCGGCTGAAACAAAGGCTACTGAAGCCTTAATTATCATACAAAATAAGTCAATATCCGCAGCCTGGGTGCATTCGCGATAAATGTTGTTACAGGTATACACATTTTGAGTCATTGGTTGTTCAAAGTTTATCATTTTATCATGCAATTTATTTTCAATTATGGAAAATTGGGGGGGGGCAGCTACCATTGCTGGCCCTACCACTTTTAAAAGTGGGGGGGCCATGGCCCCACCGCCCCGCCCCCTGTTCCTACGCCTATGAATGAAACTATGTAGCCCTGCGCATGGACATCATCCATGAGCAGTTTGGGAGCGTGATCAATTCCTGTGGTACAAGAAACGACGCTCCTTGTTCTTCCCAAAATACATGGGAAATTATTGAAATACATTTTTTTCAGATTGAGTATGTAAATGACAAATTAACATTAGCAGCGTACCAAACCAGGGGGAGTCCAGTTTCCCCTCCCTCCTCCCCACCCAATATCTCTGGCCATGGTCATAGGTAAGAGTGCTGACGTTGATACAATCGATTCTTCGGTGGGTTCTCAGAAACAATTCAACTCAATGTCAAACCTAGCAATGTCATAAAACAGTCAGGTTTGCTCGGTTCATCAACTACAAATACAATACAATCTTACCGAAAAGAAGTTTCTTGACTGGAATCCTGGCTGGAAGAGTAGCAGGCGCAGGCAGACCGCCAAGTAGTATCCGTGCAAGGCCTATCTAGCCGTATCCGTATACGAATGAAGCGAATAATCCAATCACGATAACATTAAGGGCATAAATTTGTTTGTTTCTGTTCTTCTTGTCTGAACACAAGAATTCATGGACAAACCCAAAAAAGTATGGTCATTCATGGGCAACCGCCCTTGCTTTGATTATAAATGTGTTCTTTCAGTTTTTTGTTTCTTTTTCTTCTTAATTTCGATATAAATTTGTATCCGAAATATTTATTTGAACTACCAATATATATTAAGTATCGAGTTATCGTGCCCTTGCTAATGCATCCAGCGTCGGCATAACGTTTACAAGTACAAAAAAATGCTCAGTCACGTGCCTTTATTAACCCGCGCACGTCCGGGGGGGCAGATATCTTGGCCCCCCCTGCGGTTTTTCCTACTTTGCCGCCATACTAATCGGGTTAGCAAGGCCAAACCTCGCATGGCTGCTCAGTGGTCTTTTCCGCATATCCTCAGAAATGTTTGACCCTGGGTCATCTCAAGTCAGGTCACCAGGTCAGGCGAAGTGACCTAGCGTCCCTCCCAGTTCTAGGTGGCATCACTCCCACAATATTCGGGCGATTGATTTCAAACTTATATCACGTCATGATCTTATCAGGGTCTATAACATGTATATCACGGTTTTTTCGTAGCGATGACCTGAGGTCAGGTCGTGGCCATTGTTTACCCGTTATAGGCCTATGGAAAAATATACAAATGTTTCCTGGCTACATATTTGCTCTCGAAATGACCTCCAACCGCTATGGCGTGTAGTTGGAAGCTATTCGCAATGCTATGGCTGACATTTTGGCTCAGTGGTCCCACCAAGGTCAGCTGAGGTCACCTGAAATCACTAGCACATTTCTGCGCATTATATCGCAATGCATTGAGCTAGAAGGCTGAAATTACCGTCATTGTGCTTGTATCGCCAAGACGAGTCGATTGATATATTACATGACCTCCCTACTCTACCCCATGACCTTGACCTGAGGTCATTGTTTCGGTGACCTATCTGTTGACCTGACCTTAAATTACGTAGGGCATGTCGATAGTACATTTCAAGGGCTGTCGGATAGCATTTGCAGTTTGTTTCTATCTGTTACAGGTCCTGAGATATGTGCCAATATCTGAGGGTCCCACCCGATCTGGTCGAATTTGACATATGGTGACCCAGCGACCTAAATATTGACCTGAGCGAGAAAATGACCGAAATACTTTCGATAGAGCTTATCACCAGCTATCCAAAGCCGTTTTCCGTTTGTCGCTACCTAGCATAGTTCTCGAGATCTTATGGGGGGCAGACATCTGCCCCCCCCCGGACATGCGAAGTTGGCGCGGACCGCCGGACGTGCGAGTGTTAATGCAAGCCCCCGGATTCAACACAATTTATCAGTGCACTTGTCAGTGTACTGTTATCAGCTAGCTGAGTACTGCATACGACGCCGTAGTCGATTTCCTCGACAATACGCTTCGGCTACCACCTACATGCTGGTGAAATTCGGTCGCCATCCTCTGTCATTGCCCTGCTCCATCCCGACTCGTGTTGTATGCCCGTTCTCGACACGACCAGCGGTGCCCTCATTCCGTCCCCATACTGTTGTAGCAGGTCCAGTTCAGTCCCATCACGTGTTGGCTGATCTGAACCGAGGAAACACGACGTTAATTAATCTGCACTAACCGAACATAACGTAACCCAATCCGACCCAACCCAACACGAAGATAATTAATATCCACTAACCGAACTTAACCTAACCCAACCAGACCCCACCCAACCTAACCCAATACCACCACACCTAGCCTAGCCTATCATGACCTGATCCGATATGACCTGACCCGAGCAGATGTCAGCTGATCTGATTTGCCCTGCCCTTTTTCCAATTTCCTTTCCATATTCCATATAACACAGCTGTATATCTCTCCATGCACCATAAAATATATTCATCTATATAGAATCCTTGCAACGGTAGTTTGGCTGGTGTGGAAGCACGTGCGACCTGCATAATTTTCGACCGATGAAGTTGGTTCCAGCAAACCCACCGATCCATCGATGCAATGAGCCGGTTGAGAGGCCCGAAAATGATGTTAGGCAATGCTTCAGGGCAGCCATGATTGCAGGAAATGTAGTTTCGATGGGGAAAATATACAGGTATCGTGGCAATCACAACAGTTGGCGCTATCCGCTGGTGCCACATTTTATTCAAAATGTGAACTGACCAAGACGCTGATGGGATGGAAAGCAGAGCCCGTTTTACCGGTCACGACACTTGTCACTCTCGTCGCGATGGCTGACCCCTGGCACACGGCAGGTGCCCATAGTCAATGGGGAAAGTGTAGCCGGTACCTGGACCTGGATAATGCAAGCAACGGCATACCGTCCCTTTCATCCGTTTTCCAGCACCAGACCCAATCGTGAAAAACGATGAAAACGGACACCTTTTCTTTACACCTTTCCTCAGGGTGCACGTGCCACGTGCGGCAAAAATGTTTGCACTGCCACGCTTCAAGATTGTCTCGGCCAGACCGTGGTGTCAGTTTGGTCTCGATCGGCCCATTTGTTTGCGAGCTATGCCGGTTGAAACCGAGCCGATTCGGCGCACGAAAATTGATTATATTCGGACGTAAAAATCGACGTTTCACACGTTAAACCAATTGACAACAGAAGATTTCGGTGCAACCTGTTCTACCATCACATCGGTGTCGCTCACGTGCAGCACACTGACTCGATCGCACCGAAATTGTACCCAAAGGGTAGCCAACACTGTGGGCTTTCACGTGGTGTGACACATCCCTCGTTCACCACGATGTGAGCCTAGCCGGGTGCCAATATGAAGGCAGTGGCGTTTTTCGTCGGGATGAGTCTCAGCCCCATGTTAAACAGACGTGGAGGCGTCGCTCGAATCGGAGCGCATAGCACGCGCTACGCGTCGCCCACCCCTACAAATTGTACATTGTCGGATAGCCCATGTGACGGGCTATCTTTCCACCAAATTTGATGGCTACAGTACGCGCCGGTCTCAGCTTGGAGGTGCCCAACTCAAAACAGATGCACGCGCCCGGCGGTCGCACGGTACGGCGCACCCGGCCGCCGACCACAAAAGCACGCAGTTCCCTGTGGGGCGCGTGTTTGCACAAAGTTTCACATTCGTGCGACCTGTGGTATATGCTGTGGCCCTGGCTAACTGATTTCGACATGACCCCAGTTGACGGCATGTGGCACGTGCGCTCGTGACACGCACAACCCGAATCCACCGCCATAATCTTTCCCCCGTACCGACGAACCACGTGTGAAAATTTGAGCGAAATCCGCTTGGCCGTTTTCGCACAGCATGCGTTGAAGCGGCACATACAGACAGACAGACAGACACACACACAGACAGACAAACATTTCGCGACAACTTTGGAAAACCGACCGCCATGTATAAATCTCCGATAAAGACTTATCGTGACTGACGTCACTCTAAGTCTTAATCTACGATTTTGAACTAGATGCACACCAACCCCACTGCCATGTTGGTGTGTTCAAAATCGATCCAAGCCATTACGCTCTCTATCCGGTTTGAACTGAGTTCACCCAAAATTGGCAAATATACACTAACCTAACCTGGCCTAGCCTAGCCTAGCTTAGCCTAACCTAACCCAACCTAAACTAACCTAACTAAACCTAACCTAACCTAACCAAACCTAACCAAACCTAACCAAACCTACCAAAACCTAACCAAACCTAACCAGACCTAACCAAACCTAACCAAACCCAGCCAAACCTATCCAAACCCAACCAAATCTACCCAAACCTAACCTAACATAAACAAACCTAAACAAACCTAACCAAGCCTAAGCAAACCGAACCAATCCTAACCTAACCAAGCCCAACCAAACCTAATCAAACCGAATCAATCCTAGACGAATTCTAACCAAACCGAATCAAACCTTAACCAAACCTAACCTAACCAAACCAAACCAAACCAAACCAAACCAAACCAAACCTAACCTAACCTAAGCAAACCGAACCAAACCTAGCCAAGCCTAATAAAATCTAACCAAACCTAACCAAACCAAACCTAACCTAATATGACCTGACCTGACCTAAACCCAAGCAGACCTCATTTAATCCTACCCTTCCCATTCAATTGACCTACCCTGCCATTTTGCCCAACCCTCCATACCCTGCTTGTTATGTTCGTATGTAAATATGACCGATACCAGAGATTGGGTGATGATTAAAACACTTCGTCAATATTGGTATACGACCTGATACATGAAAATGTACTACAAATCCTGTGCGTAAGATGGCTCTTTATATATACCCTGTCTCGGAAGAATGGTCATGCCATACATATATCAGAGCGATGTGTGGCTATATTTTGCTTGATATGGGAATTTGGTTACTTTATATAGTCGTCCTTAACCTAACCTACCCTAGCCTAGCATGGCCTTACCAAAGTAGACCTGATTTGATCTGACATAACCCTGCCCTTTCTTAACTTCATTTCCGTATACGCAATAATACAGCTGTACGGCCCTGCATACACCATAAGCTATCTTCACTTATATAAAATCCTTCCCACGGTAGATTGGCTGGCGTGGCAGCACGTGCGGCCTGTATAATTCTCAACCGATGAAGTTCGCTCCAGGAAACCCACCGATTCATCGATGCAATGAGTCGGTTGAGAAGGCGGAAAATGATGTTTGGTAATGCTTCAAGGCAGCCTTGATTGTAGGAAAAGTTGCTTCGATTGGGAAAATTTAAAGGTATCGTATGAATCACAACCGTTTAAGCTATGCGTGCATACCACGTTTTATCCAAAATGTTGTCTAACCGAGACGCTGATGGGGTGGAAAGCAGAGCCTGTTTTGCGGGTCACGACACTTGTCACTCTCGTCGCGATGGCTGACTCCTGGCACACGGCAGGTGCCGATAGTCAATGGGAAAAGTGTAGCCGGTACATGGACCAGGGTAATGCAAGCAACGGCGTACCGTCACTTTCATCCGTTTTCCAGCACCAGACCCAATCGTGAAAAACGATGAAAACGGACACCTTTTCTTTACACCCCTCCTCCGGGTGCACGTGTCACCTGCGGCAAAAATGTTTGCACTGCCACGCTTGGAGATTGTCTCGGCTACACCGTGGTGTCGGTTTGGTGTCGATCGGCCCATTTGTTTGCGAGCTATGCCGGTTGAAACCGAGCCGATTCGGCGCACGAAAATTGATCATATTCGGACGTAAAAATCCACGTTTCACACGTTAAACCAATTGACAACAGAAGATTTCGGTGCAACCCGTTCTCCCATCACATCGGTGTCGCTCACGTGCAGCACACTGACTCGATCGCACCGAAATTGTGCCCAAAGGGTAGCCAACACTGTGGGCTTTTACGTGGTGTGACACATTCCTCATTCCCTGCGATGTGAGCCGAGCCGGGCGCCAATATGAAGGCGGTGGCGTTTTTCGTCGGGATAAGTCTCAGCCCCATGTTAAACAGGAGTGGAGGCGTCGCTCGAATCGGAGCGCATAGCACGCGCTACGCTTCGCCCACCCCTACAAATTGTACATTGTCGGATAGCCCATGTGACGGGCTATCTGTCCACCAAATTTGATGGCTACAGTACGCGCCGGTCTCAGCTCGTAGGTGCCCAACTCAAAACAGATGCACGCGCCTGGCGGTCGCACGGTACGGCGCACCCTGCCGCCGACCACAAAAGCACGCATTTCCCTGTGGGGCGCGTGTTTGCACAAAGTTTCACATTCGTGCGACCTGTGGTATATGCTGTGGCCCTGGCTAACTGATTTCGACATGACCCCAGTTGACGGCACGTGGCACGTGCGCACGTGACACGCGCAACCCGAAACCACCGCCATAATCTTTCCCCCGTACCGGCGAATCACGTGTGAAAATTTGAGCGAAATCCGCTCGGCCGTTTTCGCACAGCATGCGTTGAAGCGGCACATACAGACAGACAGACAGACAGACACACACACACACACACACACACACAGACAAACATTTCTCGACAACTTTGGAAAACCGACCGCCATGTATTAAATCTTCGATAAAGATTTATCGTGACTGACGTCACTCTAAATCTTTATCTACGATTTTGAACAATTTAATAGAACCGATTCCATTAATCTTGAAAAGCTCATGCCACCTGTGTCGTAGTACTTCATCATGTAATTGCCTCTAAGGTAATTTTTGTTGTTCAGAACGACACTAAGGGAACAATTGGTGGTATCATAAGGAAGCTAAGCATCCTAAAGCAATTCCTTATTTGTTTGCGGTCTAGCCTCACCTGTGATTTTAACAAATCTACCTGTTGTCACCTAAGATGAACAAATTATTTCATTGGCTACATCGCATTTTTATTTACGCCGCTGGATCATGGCCGATAATTGTGCAACCAATGCCAGCCAGATTGTAATACTTTCCATTCCATTCTGCCAAAATGATTGCACTTATGGTCCCACAGTCCAATACGGTGCACTTATGTCAAACTTAAATGAGAGCTACCGAAATCCGGGTTTCTTATTGATCAAATTCTTGACATCTTGTTCAACATGAACACCGCAATGAGCATTATATTCTACTGCACCGTGAGGAGACGAAGACGTAGTCAATGCGCCCACAAACTAAAATAATAAAGCGTTGCTACGTCCACTAGCATGTTCTCCATTATTTACTATTAATTATTTATGTATGTACACCACATTCTCCTTCTTTTTGTGTAAAAGCTTCTAACCGTTTTTGTCCGGTTCGACCTGACTTTTACCAATGCCACATCACCCTGCTTCCCTTTCAACGTCCGTCTCGCGCTGTTTTGAAGTCTTTGCACTGGCATCTTCAGCTGCAGGCGCTGTCAGTGCCCTAACACCTTCTCACGCGGCACGAGCCAGACCCTGACCACGTTTTTGCACAGTTGTAAAACATGGTTTGATTTACGCGAGCTAATTAATTGGACGTCGGTGGCGGCGGCGGTCGCCATGGCCATCACACCCTTCAAGGTTCCGTGCACTGCAGCTGCCCCCTCGCGCCACGTGATTGTTCATCACGTCACGACACCGTGACGGACCGAGTCTGCCTCATCACCGCCGGCTGGAGAGGGCTGAGATAAGGTTGCACCTGTCCCGGCAATATAATGACGTCATGCTAAGTTGTTGGCACGCTGAGCTCTGGACCAGTGTGGCGGCTGAGCTCGTGACCAGTGTGGCGGCTGAGCATGTGACCAGTGTGGCGGCTGAGCTCGTGACCAGTGTGGCGGCTGAGCTCGTGACCAGTGTGGCGGCTGAGCTCGAGACCAGTGTGGCAGCTGAGCTCGTGACCAGTGTGGCGGCTGAGCATGTGACCAGTGTGGCGGCTGAGCTCGTGACCAGTGTGGCGGCTGAGCATGTGACCAGTGTGGCGGCTGAGCATGTGACCAGTGTGGCGGCTGAGCTCGTGACCAGTGTGGCGGCTGAGCATGTGACCAGTGTGGCGGCTGAGCTCGTGACCAGTATGGCGGCTGAGCATGTGACCTGTGTGGCAGCTGAGCTCGTGACCAGTGTGGCGGCTGAGCTCGTGACCAGTATGGTGGCTGAGCATGTGATCTGTGTGGCAGCTGAGCTCGTGACCAGTATGGCGGCTGAGCAGGTGACCTGTGTGGCAGCTGAGCTCGTGACCAGTATGGCGGCTGAGCTCGTGACCAGTATGGTGGCTGAGCATGTGATCTGTGTGGCAGCTGAGCTCGTGACCAGTGTGGCGGCTGAGCTCGAGACCAGTGTGGCAGCTGAGCTCGTGACCAGTGTGGCGGCTGAGCATGTGACCCGTGTGGCAGCTGAGCTCGTGACCAGTGTGGCGGCTGAGCTCGTGACCAGTGTGGCGGCTGAGCTCGTGACCAGTGTGGCGGCTGAGCTCGTGACCAGTATGGTGGCTGAGCATGTGACCAGTGTGGCAGCTGAGCTCGTGACCAGTGTGGCGGCTGAGCATGTGACCAGTGTGGCGGCTGAGCTCGAGACCAGTGTGGCGGCTGAGCATGTGACCTGTGTGGCAGCTGAGCTCGTGACCAGTATGGTGGCTGAGCTCGAGACCAGTGTGGCGGCTGAGCATGTGATCTGTGTGGCAGCTGAGCTCGTGACCAGTGTGGCGGCTGAGCTCGTGACCAGTATGGCGGCTGAGCATGTGATCTGTGTGGCAGCTGAGCTCGTGACCGGTGTGGCGGCTGAGCTCGAGACCAGTGTGGCGGCTGAGCATGTGACCTGTGTGGCAGCTGAGCTCGTGACCAGTGTGGCGGCTGAGCTCGTGACCAGTGTGGCGGCTGAGCTCGTGACCAGTGTGGCAGCTGAGCTCGTGACCAGTGTGGCGGCTGAGCTCGTGACCAGTGTGGCGGCTGAGCATGTGACCTGTGTGGCAGCTGAGCTCGTGACCAGTATGGCGGCTGAGCATGTGACCCGTGTGGCAGCTGAGCTCGTGACCAGTGTGGCGGCTGAGCTCGTGACCAGTGTGGCGGCTGAGCTCGTTACCAGTGCGCCCATTCATACATATTCAACGCAACAGACAAAATCAAAACACATCCAACAAATTTGAGAGACACAAGCGTGTCGTAGCATCGTTCGGAAACCTAGCCAGCTCCAGATGATATATTCACGATACAAGGGCCGCTTTCATGAGACCACTCTATGCTGTGACAATGTCGTTGAAATGTGAACTTCGATCTTCATAAAGCCAAGCACTGGCAGTATATACGGCAGCATACTCTAACAAGTATCTGTTAGCCCGTTAACGGTGTGACATGACCCATATTCAGGTGACCTGTGACCTGAGGTCACAGATGTCGTCACCTCAGCAGGCGTGAACATCGTAGCCTTACAAAGTCTCACGCCACGCCACTGATCCATCCATAAGAGCGCCACTGCTGAGAGACTGGGTGGCTTTTATCCCACAAGGCCCACCACCGAGCTGACATCTACGAGGCTAGTGGGCACAGTGTTGGAGATACAGACTGGGAGCTACTGGACATGGTAGATACAGGATTGGAGATACAGGGCTGGGAGCTACTGGAATGGTAGGCAGTGTTGGGGATACAGGACAAGGAGCTACTGGACGTGGTAGGTACAGGTTTGGAGATGCGGACCGGGAGCTATCGGTCTGGTAGGCACAGTGCTGCAGATACGGAGCTGGAAGCTAGTGCTCAGCGACACACGTAGTAGCAGCTACATCAGTGGGATCTACAGCATTAGGATTTGGAGGGTTATGAGTTCCAGGAATGGGAGTCACGCACTGGGAGACGCACAAATTAGAGCCATCGGTTACTATTTATGGTGACTAGGGTTATCATATACGCTGTTTACGATGCAATTTTGAAAAGCAACTTGTCCCGTGTCGAACCCAAATATACTAGTTCGTAATATCTAGAAAGCTGCTATGTTCTGGCATTAATTTAGTTGCATCTAAATCTGGTAGCAGAGTGAGTAATGTAGCATTGGCACCGGTGGAAAAATTGAGAGCACCCTTTATTTCAAGTTATCTTGCAATATAGCAACAGCGGTAACGAAAATTAAGGACGTTTTACATAATCTGTTCAGCTTAAGCATTTTACCGAATTCTACGGCGTGGTTCCGGGTCTGTTCTTTCCTAGCTCCGATCCACCACCAATGGTTCAGCATAAACCAGATGGGCTTTGCATAAAAGCAGATGCGCAGCCAAGAGGGGCCCGCCCCCTTAGGCATGAAAAAAATACGCTAGACGAAACACGAAATTGTGAGATTTTCACTGCTCGAAACCTAAAACTTTTAACCCAATTCGCGCGCCGAAAGTTGCCCTTTTCATTACGCTTATTTGGATTTCCCCCTTAAAAATCCTCGCTTCGCCACTGACCGAAAGAATCGACATCAAAGTGGCTCCTCCCCCGTCCCCCCTGCATCTACTTTGAGACGGTTACCGTACCACTGCACTACACTCAGAACAAAATAGATACGCAAGCTACCAAATATATATTGGTTATCACAGCGGAAATTTAAAGTACCTAGTGGTTTTCCAATCGGAGGATGGCGCGCCTCACCTTCATAGGAACAAAGCGTCTCTTTGTAGAAGCCGAACTACGCCCCCTCGAATTTTGCGGCCAAAGGCATTCATCTGGTAGGTTCGAATGCGTCTTGCCACTTGCGAATACAGATTATGTTATGTTATGCATTCGGACTATGTTTCCTCCCCGTGTTCTGATTTTAAGAATTCAGACTTTTTTTGCCGTTTTTCTCAAATTCTAGACACATTTTGTTAGTAAGATACAGCCTTTTAATAATTCATCAGTCCTACATTGCAGAAATCTGAGGAGCAAATTTTTTTTCTTCTCCATTTCAACATTACCCCTTTCCCCAACTGGCCGGCTGGATTCGCAAAGGCGCCTCACCACCGAAAGCCCCAGCAGGTATCACCCTTCGAGAAAAGTGTGCCCCTTCAGGGAGAGTCCAAGTGCACCCACTTAAAAATAAGTGATTCCTACACGGTGAATGGGACCCACAAGATAGGTGCCCCCTCCGAATGAAATGTCCGGATACAGCAGTACTTACTCAGTCTAAGTGTAGTACGTAAATGCTTAGTGGACCAAGAGTTACGCACATCATACTGATGGAGGCGGTGGATGGGTGGGATGGGGTGGGGGTGGGGGGGGGGTGGGGGTGGGGGTGTGGGGGTTGCTTGGACATCACGGTTTTTGTGTAATGTTCCTTGGTCGATAGTAGCTTTGCAGCATCTGAATGACATCTTGGTACATGCATATCTATCTGCCAGGGACGGAATATTTCCAAAATGATTGGGGGGGGGGGGGGGGCAAATGGCCTTTTCATTTCATTCTTCCCAATGAACGCCCATAGACCCATCCCAAAGCTTAGCAACCAGGGGTGCTGTACTATATGCTTTTGAGGGGGCAAGTGCCGCGTCAATGCTGGCTTTGCCCCCCCCCATAATTTCAACATTTAATATGGTACCCTATGGAGTGTGTCCCACAATCCATTTGGGCCTGTCCACTGCCTGCATGTATTTTGTCCTCCCCAATAAATTTTAAAATTCAACCTCGTGTCAGCAACATTTGGGGAAGATTAAGTTCCCTCTCCTAATAAATAGTGAGAAGTCCTTTCTATTTGACACAGTTAATTGAACTGACATATTTATTGTAGGCTATCATCATTGCCATCAATGCAAAGACGAATGGGTTTTAGATGATTCACAGGAATTGCATTATCGCACTGATACAATCTATTTACTGATTTTTTCTTCACATATATCCAACACAGAAGCACCTATTTTAACGCGGCAAATACTTTCAAACTGTTTGCATTCACACAAGGCCATCCAATGAAATGTTCTACTGGTGAGGAGACGTCCTTTTTACAGTGGAGATAGCTTCTCCTCCTATTCTGGTACAAATATTCCATAGAATGCAGCCTCACCCAGCTTCGCATTTCCTTTGCAGGAATTGAAGGCTAGCAATGTCATACTTGCAATTAAAATCATCCAGTGATTTCAGAATGCATAATTGGATTTTATAATCTTCTAACAACCTTTTGCAGTAGCTAAGGCCAATCTCCTTTCTTAGAATGATTTAAGTGTCCAAAATGCAATTGATTAGAATGCATCCCATCAGTGGCGTTCCTATATCATGGGCAAAAATAAGGTGGCATGCTCACCGTAATGGGTGGAAATGCTAAGAAATGATTGGTGAGGCCCAGTGCATGGACATAATGAACGCTGTCAATCTGGTAGATGGGCGCACCGCATAGTATCTCATGCTAAGAGGACCAGCAGACTACAGACTTTGAATGCTGTAACCCAATCATACTGAGTAGAGCAGTTATTAATTGACAAGCTTCTTAGGCTAGGCTAGGTTTGACATTTGAGGAAAAGTAATATGTTCTTGTATGGTTTGATTTCCTTGCAAGTTGTTCATGCCGATTGGAGGTAGTGATGCTGTCAGTGGGTTCAGAAGTCACATCGCATCAGGCTCACCACGGAGTGCCGATCCCCAGCCGAATCCGAATCATCATCGTTCGTGTCCAGCCAGTGTATGTACTAGAGACCTTGGCCGATGGTAGGCCATGTTGATGGGGCTCAATTGCAGCGCAAGCCGCTTTGTTTCAGCGACCGGCCACTTGACCCGTGGCGCCAACCCACATGAGGTCATAGCAAGATCTCAGGCATGACCTCAGGCGGTGGGTGGTATCAAGATCATCTGTCAGACACAGCGCCGGCCTGCGGGCCTTCTGGTGGGATCAAGAGGTCTCCATGATAGCATCACTAACCTCTTGGGTTGGCGGTTTCTTCACGGGTATGGCTCTGTGAATATATCGCGCTACACGCAATGAGCGCCAGATACCATGTGCCGTTAGATGAATTATTTTGGTGACCACAACTGTCAGGAGCCTGAAGTGCAGTAGTCACATTTTATGCTGCTGGTATGAAAAAGAGGCATATGAAGACTATGTGTAACACACCTGATCACAACTGGGTCCCGGGGATCTGAATGTGACATGGATGTGAATGTGTTGCAGCTTGAAGAACAAGCATGCCATGAAACCTGACGATGAATTTGTGGTGCAAGCCGAACAAAAGCATTTCTTCCAGAACAGAGCTAACTACCCGGTGGGTTGTTTCGTCACTACAGTACCGAATGTGTGTGTAAATTGCGAACCTCCGGAGCTTCGAGTCTTTTCCAGAAATGAACCTGAAGCCATTCTGTGGTCTATGCGGATGATGAAATATCAGGACAGATATTCCCAGAGCGTTCTGTCAAACTAGGTACTAGCTGTGTCTCCTCTAGCTACTGGTATGGCACTCTCTGCAGCTGTAGGTATGCTACTCTCTGCAGCTGCAGGAACGGCACCCTCAGCAGCTGCTGGCACGGTACTCTCTGCAGCTGCAGGTATGCCACTCTCTGCAGCTGCAGGAACGGAACCCTCTGCAGCTGCTGCTACGGCACTCTCTGCAGCTGCAGCTATGACACCCTCTGCAGCTGGCAGCTGCAGAGAGTGCCAGACCTGCAGCTGAAGCTATGACACCCTCTGCAGCTGGCAGCTGCAGAGAGTGCCGGACCTGCAGCTGCGGCGGTGTGTGCCTCCAGCTGCAGCTACATGCATGTGTCTCACTGTAGCTGCACGTGACTGATCACTGCATCTGCAGATATATCCCTAGCTGCAACTACAGGTGACACTTCACTGCAGTTTGACATAGCTGCAGCCTGCTCGCGCGAATCTGATCTGATACGTGTGTGTCTGTTCATGTGTAGGTGTGTGTGTGTGTGTATGTGTGTGTAGGTGTGTGTGTGTGTGTGTGTGTGTGTGTGTGTGTGTGTGTGTGTGTGTGTGTGTGTGTGTGTGTGTGTGTGTGTGTGTGTGTGTGTGTGTGTGTGTGTGTGTGTGTGTGTGTGTGTGTGTGTGTGTGTGTGTGTGTGTCTGTGTGTCTGTGTGTGTGTGTGTGTGTGTGTGTGTGTGTGTGTGTGTGTGTGTGTGTGTGTATGAATTAACGTGGGCTAAACACTGTTGGCCGACTCAGCTGATCGATTGCTGAGGCGATGTCGGTCCGGCGGCGGAGCGTGCCATGTGAGCTGACCTCAACCTCTCGTGACCCGCGACCACCGACCGGGTCGCGACCTTCCCACTCCACGCTGGTCGATAACGCCCGGTCTACACAGCGGTCATGGATCCGGCTTCCTGACGCCATATATCTGGCGGCTGGGATGAGCCTGTCGACCTTGATTGCGTCATCAGTGCCCTTTTGTCTTCACATCAGCTGACACTTGGAAGACAAAAACGCTGAAAACAATCGGAACGTATGGCTAACAACCACAAGATATCGAGCTCAATGCCCGATCATAAGTATCATTCACATTTGCTTTTTCCATTCCTGACATTGAAAAGAAAACCAGTGTCGTGGTGTTCGGCATGTGTATGAAACAAACAAAACACTGCCAACGAGCACATTAGGAGTTGATGAAGCAAAACATCACGCAGCACAACTATGACATGATGACGTCTTAGCTCTGGGGCATCATAATGAGATGTCATCATCACTGCCGGATTGGTCATCATGCCAGATCAATGAGATGTCATCATCAGATTGGTCACCTGCAGGTAGAAGTAGCTGGTCGATTGGATCATCGAGCCACTGAGCACTTCACAATCACTTCAGATATTTGCATAGCATCTGCATGCATAATTAGTTGATGCCGGTGTCATTAAATTAGCATGTGAAGACTTACCGCAATTTTCTGAAATAACTTGAAGAGATGTACGGGGTGGATGTGGACTGGGATGTGGAGGTGGGAGTTGACAATCAAGGATCTGGTTACATTCCTTCATTAGTTATGGTGTTGAGAAAAAAGAGGAGTTTCTTTCATCCCCAACAAATGTGGGAACAAATGAAACCTTCGATTTCTTTTGCTTCTTAAAAATATAGGTGATATGGCGCCTAACTGCAGCAAGCCCCTCAGAAAATGTAGATTAGCAACGTTTATTCAAAGCTATGCTCAGGAAGGAGCACAAACAGCATAATTCAACTCGCTGCACTTTGTACTTTAACAGCGCTACTGAAGAACTAGCATGCGG
Organism: Ashinkailepas kermadecensis; assembly: GCA_034440615.1. Classification (NCBI taxonomy): domain Eukaryota; kingdom Metazoa; phylum Arthropoda; class Thecostraca; family Neolepadidae; genus Ashinkailepas; species Ashinkailepas kermadecensis. The sequence continues at coordinate 57,982 of JAOTOM010001751.1, read as the reverse complement.
TTTGGACTGACACTGGTACTTGGTTTTGATTATTGCTTATTTTTACGAATTTGGTGTGGTTAGCGTCACGCAGCGAATGTCATCGGCAACAAGCGGAACATCGGCAACATCGGCAACAAGCGGAACATCGGCAACATCGGCAACAAGCGGAACATCGGCAACATCGGCAACAAGCGGAACATCGGCAACATCGGCAACAAGCGGAACCGGTGACAAATTGGAATAACGTCTGTCCAAGGCCGAGTGCCACATGTTTGCGAATGATCTGCACAGCAGACTCTTTCGATATCCCACGGACATTGCCAACACGAAGCGTTGCCATGACAACTCATTGCAACTGAAGGACCTCCCTGTTGGTGTAGCTATTCTTCATATTATCATACACCCTTCATTTGAAAATGATCGAGAACATTGGAAACCGTTGGAAAATTGCCGATCGACAACTTACCGGTGTGTTGGTGACTTGGGGATGCCATCAGCTTCACCAGCGGTGTCGATATAAACAGATTAGATAGCCATTGGCAACACAGATGACGCGTGCAGGAAAGCAGCTGTGAATATATTTCGAAGTTTGTTATGGCTTTATTCCTATGGCACGTCACGAAACCATGAAGCCGTCGAGTGGTAAAAGCCGCGGGCACCCATCTGGGTTAAGCCCATGAAGGTAAGATACTTTACGACTATATTAAAAGGTACTGAAATACCGCAATCGATACTATATCCTGAGTTCTAAAGATCCTGAGTTCCATCTACCCCAGCACATCGGGCCCTGTTCCCTCGATATCTGGCAACACACGCGTGGATCGAATATCACACACGTGGTCATAGCACGCGAATGAGTCGCGCGTAACACACGCGTTACTTACCAATATAAATTCTACCTCATCCACTGAATTGCTCATCTCCTCACCGCACATCTTAGACTTTAAATATAAGATTATTGAACTCAAGAATCTATCCAGCCTAATTTCAAACACATTCAATGAAGGACCACTTCACTTCACCACACTTCACCACACTTCACCACTTCACCACACAGCCCATTCCATTGCTCAGCCACCATTTTGATGAAAACTTGTCGGCGTTTTGCTGCCCTACATTCTGACTTGTCTAACCTAAATTACACGCACCGTCTTTCAGGTCAGATCCTCACACCCCGTCTCGGGGGTCCTTTTATACCTCCCTCTAATTTATAAACTAAGCGTTGTACGAAAACGAAAATTGTGTCATCGGAAAACGCTCGACAAGTAGGGTCCGAAACCATCCACGAAAATTATCTACCCCAAACAGTGATGTCACTAGAGGGTCTATGCGATCACGACTGACACCATTTGTTTGACTCTGGGGCTCCCCGAGACAGGCTGCCGTACCGCATCACTTCGGCTGCAGACGCGGCGCCGCCTGTGGGGTCGCCGGCGCCACAACCTCACGGATCATTACCGAATTCGACGCGGCGCCGACGAGGTCTGCGTCGGTGCCGGTTACGTCACCGCCTTTCGCCTCGCCGCCGGCGCCATTGGAGCTCGTGCGAACGGCTCCTCGCAAAACAGCGCGCCCAACAACCGGTGCGTGGAACCGACCGGAAAATGGCGCCAACTACCTGCAACTAGCGCCGGCGGGCTTTCTTCCCCAAGGCGTCCGGACGCCTTGGAGCGTGATGTGGTGACACCGAGCGGCCATAGCCCCTGAAGAGGAGGTCTTGCCACATAGATGCAATGATTAGCCGAATTAAAGAGCACAACGAGGTTGCGGTGGCGTCGAGGTGGTCGGCGCGGTTCTCATGGCACGTGAGTGAGCAGTGTCACATGCCTTGGGCATGGCCAGCCTGACCAGACAGTCGGCATGTGAGGAGGCCAGGCCAGCCTGAACAGACAGTCGGCATGTGAGGAGGCCAGGCCAGCCTGACCAGACAGTCGGTATGTGAGGAGGCCAGGCCAGCCTGACCAGACAGTCGGCATGTGAGGAGGCCGGGCCAGCCTGACCAGACAGTCGGCATGTGAGGAGGCCAGGCCAGCCTGAACAGACAGTCGGCATGTGAGGAGGCCAGGCCAGCCTGACCAGACAGTCGGTATGTGAGGAGGCCAGGCCAGCCTGACCAGACAGTCGGCATGTGAGGAGGCCAGGCCAGCCTGACCAGACAGTCGGTATGTGAGAGGCCAGGCCAGCCTGAACAGACAGTCGGCATGTGAGGAGGCTAGGCCAGCCTGACCAGACAGTCGGTATGTGAGGAGGCCAGGCCAGCCTGAACAGACAGTCGGCATGTGAGGAGGCCAGGCCAGCCTGACCAGACAGTCGGTAGTGAGGAGGCCAGGCCAGCCTGACCAGAGGGTCGGTATGTGAGGAGGCCAGGCCAGCCTGACCAGACAGTCGGTATGTGAGGAGGCCAGGCCAGCCTGACCAGACAGTCGGCATGTGAGGAGGCCAGGCCAGCCTGACCAGACAGTCGGTATGTGAGGAGGCCAGGCCAGCCTGACCAGACAGTCGGCATGTGAGGAGGCCAGACCAGCCTGACCAGACAGTCGGTATGTGAGGAGGCCAGGCCAGCCTGACCAGACAGTCGGTATGTGAGGAGGCCAGGCCAGCCTGAACAGACAGTCGGCATGTGAGGAGGCCAGGCCAGCCTGACCAGACAGTCGGTATGTGAGGAGGCCAGGCCAGCCTGACCAGACAGTCGGTATGTGAGGAGGCCAGGCCAGCCTGACCAGACAGTCGGTATGTGAGGAGGCCAGGCCAGCCTGAACAGACAGTCGGCATGTGAGGAGGCCGGGCCAGCCTGAACAGACAGTCGGTATGTGAGGAGGCCAGGCCAGCCTGACCAGACAGTCGGCATGAGGAGGCCAGGCCAGCCTGACCAGACAGTCGGTATGTGAGGAGGCCAGGCCAGCCTGAACAGACAGTCGGCATGAGGAGGCCAGGCCAGCCTGACCAGACAATCGGTAGGAGGAGGCCAGGCCAGCCTGACCAGACAGTCGGCATGGAGCAGGCCAGGCCAGCCTGACCAGACAGTCGGTAGGGAGGCCAGGCCAGCCGAACAGACAGTCGGCATGTAGGGGCCAGGCCACCTGACCAGACAATCGGTATGTAGGAGGCCAGGCCAGCCTGACCAGACAGTCGGCATGTAGGAGGCCAGGCCAGCCTGACCAGACAGTCGGTATGTGAGGAGGCCAGGCCAGCCTGAACAGACAGTCGGCATGTGAGGAGGCCGGGCCAGCCTGAACAGACGGTCGGCATGTGAGGAGGCCAGGCCAGCCTGACCAGACAGTCGGCATGTGAGGAGGCCAGGCCAGCCTGACCAGACAGTCGGTATGTGAGGAGGCCAGGCCAGCCTGACCAGACAGTCGGTATGTGGTAGGAGGCCAGGCCAGCCTGAACAGACAGTCGGCATGTGAGGAGGCCAGGCCAGCCTGAACAGACAGTCGGTATGTGAGGAGGCCAGGCCAGCCTGACCAGACAGTCGGTATGTGAGGAGGCTAGGCCAGCCTGACCAGACAGTCGGTATGTGAGGAGGCCAGGCCAGCCTGACCAGACAGTCGGTATGTGAGAGGCCAACCAGCCGAACAGACAGTCGGCATGAGGAGGCCAGGCCAGCCTGACCAGACAGTCGGATGTGAGGAGGCCGGGCCAGCCGACAGACAGTCGGCATCTGAAGGCCAGGCCAGCCTGACCAGACAGTCGGCATAAGGAGGCCAGGCCAGCCTGACCAGACAGTCGGTATGTGAGGAGGCCAGGCCAGCCTGAACGACAGTCGGCATGTAGGAGGCCAGGCCAGCCTGACCAGACAGTCGGTATGTAGGAGGCCGGGCCAGCCTGACCAGACAGTCGGTATGAGGAGGCCAGGCCAGCCTGAACAGACAGTCGGCATGTAGGAGCCAGGCCAGCCTGACCAGACAGTCGGCATGTGAGGAGGCCAGGCCAGCCTGACCAGACAGTCGGTATGTGAGGAGGCCAGGCCAGCCTGAACAGACAGTCGGTATGTGAGGAGGCCAGGCCAGCCTGACCAGACAGTCGGTATGTGAGGAGGCCAGGCCAGCCTGACCAGACAGTCGGTATGTGAGGAGGCCAGGCCAGCCTGACCAGACAGTCGGTATGTGAGGAGGCCAGGCCAGCCTGACCAGACAGTCGGTATGTGAGGAGGCCAGGCCAGCCTGACCAGACAGTCGGTATGTGAGGAGGCCAGGCCAGCCTGACCAGACAGTCGGTATGTGAGGAGGCCAGGCCAGCCTGACCAGACAGTCGGCATGTGAGGAAACCACTCCAGATAAAAACCCACACCAAAAGCTGGCGTGTTCGGTGCCGGGTATCCTTTGGCGATGCCTTACATGGAAATAACACTACCTCTGTCTGACCATTACTTCATCTTGCCTAACCAATGCGCCGTACAGTCTGGCAGTACTCGGTTTTCGTGGCGCACACTTCGACATGACGTGGAAGACGTGGCGTTGCAATTTGACAGCAATGCATGCGAATTGCCTACTGCGGGACGACATTGGACATTGCTTGCTGACGAGAAGATCCGTGATCGGCACCGGGCTGCGAGAGCGCGCAGCCGCCGCCGGCGAACGAGGTGGTGGATGTCAGCGTGTGATGCCGCGGCTTGATTACGCCGTTGTTGGTGGTTTTGCCGGCGGGCCGACCTCGGCGCGGCGGCGCCGTGTCGTCACTGCTACCGTGTCGGCCGGCCGATGTCACCGGCAGCCGACACTTGACCTCGCGACCGCGTGTTTGTTGAGCCGGCGCGCGCCGGCCGGGACTGCCGGGCAGCCGACGGCCGACGCCGGCAGATCTGGGTCAGGCCGCGCTCGGCTGCGATTTGTGGACTGTCGCCGTCACGACCGACGACACCGGCGCCGGCCCCTGCCCGTGTCTGACGGGCAGCCGGAGCTTCCTCAGGCCCCTGCTCGGGTCTGACGGGCAGCCGGAGCTTCCTCAGGCCCCTGCCCGTGTCTGACGGGCAGCCGGAGCTTCCTCAGGCCCCCATATTTCGTCTGACGGGCAGCTGGAGCTTCATCCGACCTCTACCAGCATCTGACGGGCAGCCGGAGCTTCCTCAGGCCCCTACCCGTGTCTGACGGGCAGCCGGAGCTTCCTCAGGCCCCTACTCGGGTCTGAGACCCAATATTTCGTCTGACGGGCAGCTGGAGCTTCATCCGACCTCTACCAGCATCTGACGGGCAGCCGGAGCTTCCTCAGGCCCCTACCCGTGTCTGACGGGCAGCTGGGGCTTCCTCAGGCCCCTACTCGGGTCTGACGGACAGCCGGAGCTTCCTCAGTCCCCTACTCGGGTCTGATGGGCAGCCGGAGCTTCCTCAGGCCTCTACCCGCGTATATGACCAGCAATACGCTCCTTAACGTATGGTTATAGCTCATGTAAGCTGCCACACCCGATGTCTCACACCAGCCAGCAATACGCCTCCAACATATGGCTACATGTGGAGGGCTGCTGTAAGGTATTTGTAAAGATAATAGCAATAGCATAAAATTCAAATCATCTGCTTACATTTAGCAAACCAGTACTTTTTGGTGACCTGACATACTACATACCAGTCAGCAGGTATTGCAGCTCATTTACACCACAGCTAAGGTCAGCTCACATGGGACGCCCGGCGCACACGGCAAGCTACAATACAGCTGCGACATGTGACCCTTCATGCAATCAACTGGTCTACTGGAGTCCACTGGAATACGGCGGAGGATGAGGACAATGTTTGCATTACCTATATGAGGCTCATCATTTGTTTCGAGAGGAACTCTATGGGGTTCTATGATAAAAACCACATCTATGGTGGGGGCGGGAGGGACAAATCAAACATTAAGAGGTCAATTGTGCACTTAAGAGCATACGAAACCAAGCCCATACTTGCACCACTTTGGACTGAGAAGGTGCAAAGGCCTATTGGTGGCAACGTGCCTTTGAAAAAAACATAGAGATGAGCGTTTTTCTTTGTAGCGAGATCTCGTGGAAATTTGGGAAAATGAGCACACGGCCAGAAAACCTGAGTGAACTTTCTTTTACTTTCACATTATGACAACCCTTAAATACTTGTCTTAAAAACGAAAAACCCGAAAAGCTTTCTTTCATTGAAAACCTGTTTTTGAACAACCTAATTCCCGAGTTAGATACTAGTTTCTGAATCCACCAACGAAGCTGTGAAATAGTGCTGTAATTGAAGATCAATATCTTCCCAAATCAACGAAACAAAACCCACAAAACTGTAGCAAGGCCCGATTTAGGTCATTTTGTGTGTGTCTACGTACACGTTTCCTGAGTATGATTGCATTTGATTAGCCCATATTTATATTTCAATGTTGCCGATTTGCTCGCGATTCATCGAATTGATTCCAAAACACCCCAACACCCACTTGATCGGCAACTTGTGCTGTCACGGCCGACGAAGTAGCCGGCGGGCATTAGCCAGATGGGTGGGACGCCGCACCGCGGCGCGGCTCCCCGGCCACCTGCCGTAACGTCGCCATAAGTCGCCATCGTAGCCAGATGGGTGGACGCCGCACCACGCCCCCCCCCGCCGTAACGTCGCCATAAGTCGCCATCGTAGCCAGATGGGTGGGACGCCGCACCGCGGCGCGGCTCCCCGGCCACCTGCCGTAACGTCGCCATAAGTCGCCATCGTAGCCAGATGGGTGGGACGCCGCACCACGGCGCGGCTCCCCGGCCACCTGCCGTAACGTCGCCATAAGTCGCCGTCGCGCATAAGGCGTGTCCGCCGCCGTCCAGCGGCGGCGGCGGACCCCGGCTGGCACCTGACGTCACACCGCCAGCGTGGCGAGTCTGACGTCAGCCGCCTGCGAGGCTGCCGGGCCAGCCGCCGACACATCTCCGTCGAGCCGTGAGCCGACGTATTGTTGTGACGACGGCCGCCTGCGAGGCTGCCGGGCCAGCCGCCGACACATCTCCGTCGAGCCGTGAGCCGACGTATTGTTGTGACGACGACCGCCTGCGAGGCTGCCGGGCCAGCCGCCGACACATCTCCGTCGAGCCGTGGGTCGACGTATTGTTGTGACGACGACCGCCTGGGAGGCTGCTGGGCCAGCCGCCGACACATCTCCGTCGAGCCGTGAGCCGACGTATTGTTGTGACGACGACCGTCTGCGAGGCTGCCGGGCCAGCCGCCGACACATCTCCGTCGAGCCGTGAGCCGACGTTTGTTGGACACCCCCCTGGGGGGGTGCTGGGCCACCCCCCGACACATCTCCGTCGAGCCGTGACCGACTATTGTTGACGACGACCGTCTGCGAGGCTGCCGGGCCAGCCGCCGACACATCCGAGCCGTGGGTCGACGTATTGTTGTACGACGGCCGCCTGCGAGTGCCGGGCCAGCCGCCGACACATCTCCATCGAGCCGTGAGCCGACGTTTTGTTGTGACGACGACCGCCTGCCCCCCCCCCCCGGACCCGTATTGTTGTAACGACGACCGCCTGCGAGGCTGTTGGGCCAGCCGCCGACACACCTCCATCGAGCCGTGTGCCGACGTTTTGTTGTGACAACCTGCTGATATCCAACCTGCCGGATAGTTTCACCTGAGAGCCTCTTTATCGATACAGTGCTGACATTCGTTTTGTTAATGTACTGCTATCCAATCTGCTGGGATAGTTTGACCCGATAGCCTTTTTATTGAGACAGTGCTGACATTTGCTTTCTTAATACACTTCCCTGGTAGCCTCTCTGATATGGTACCATCTTTTATTCAGGCAGGACATATATCGATACTCCCTCTGTGGAGGACCGTAGGGGAGGATATTCAAACCCCGCTCCCTTTTGTGGCTCAAATGTACTTTGCATGCGGTTTGCACATATATTTTTCTTGCTGGGAAAGTGCACAGGCGTCTCTGTTGAGACGGTACGCCGACATCCCCGGTTGTTGAGACGGTACGCCGACATCCCTGGCTTTTGAGACCGTACGCCGACATCCCCGGTTGTTGAGACGGCACGCCGACATCCCTGGCTTTTGAGACAGTACGCCGACATCTCCGGCTATTGAGACGGTACGCCGACATCCCCGGCTGTTGAGACGGCACGCCGAGATATCCGGCTATTGAGATGGCACGCCGACATCTCCAACTGTTAAGACCGCACACCGACATCTCCGGCTGTTGAGATGGCACGCCGACATCCCCGGCTGTTGAGACAGGCTACGGACATGCCCGTCTGCTGGAGCAGCTCAGGTTCGACAGGGCGTCGGCGCCGACTCCAGATAGCTGTCTCGCGGACTTCACCAGAGCTTCTCCACCTTGTCGCACCCTGGGGTCTTTCAAGGACAAAATACATCATTCCCTCATACTGTCACGACACTACCGGCTACTTCTGTAACCGATACTGCCGCCACCCCGCTACCACACAGCGTCTGGTATGACCATCTTGTTCGCCACACACTCTTCCTAACACGGTCGCACGGCATGGCACGGTATGGCGGCAACAAGTTGGCGAGAAATTGTCCCACCTATTTAGTCGTGCTACAGTTAGCTTTTGCTGCTGAATAATGAAGAATGTACGAACAAAATACAAGGAAGCTATACCAACGAGTGAACGATGAGCTTAGCAACAAGCATCGTCTACGAAGGGCATGTGGAGAAAAACGAGCCCCACCTTGTTAGCTTAAAACAATATTGGAAACGACTTGATGATGTGCCCGGGCAGCAGCAGCTGTCACATTGTTGGATGAGTGCAACTTGCATCTTAACACTCGCCCGCTCGCGCCACGTTGCCACATCCAGTACAGGGAATGGGAAAGCAAACCAATCCTGGCGCTTCCAAACGGAGAGTGTTAAAGCCATGGATCACGAAAAAACAAGGTATTGCACGTAGCTGTGTCTCCTGATTGACAGCTGAATTTTATACGTAGGGTTGTTGGTTGACCCTCAGGCCAGTTCACGAGGTCAATTTTAAACAAATATGAATAAATTTCACGTATGATCGTTATCTGTATATATAAAAACCTACATGCATTCTACATGCACAGTATAGTATCTTATCATCTTGGAATACCAGCAACTTGCGATTTGTTACATTTTTGCCCGTAGGTCAAGAATCAGATAGGGTCGAAGTGTCTACCTCGTCTTGGAAACGTCTGATATAGTAGGTCATGCAGGTGCCCGAAAACACTATGTTGTGGCACGTGCATGATTTGGATGCACGCCAAATTCACCTTCAGCGTCCAAATTATCTCCAGAGTGCAAGGCCAAAGGAGCTCATCTGAGGTCAATTTGGGTCAATGATCTAAAAAGACCATTGAAGGGTTGGTGAAATACACCAGCAGGTTAGCCGAGTTGTTCACGCCTGCACGTCATCCAACATGGTCCATTTGGAAGATATAATTGAGGTCAGTGTCGACAAGTGGCGACTTCGGCGAACAATGGCCTAACATTCCTGCTTCTAGTCACAGGTCAGTGACCTGATCGGCCATTTTCAATTTATATGCGGCAAGGTCGGCAAAGGACACCTCATCAATTGTGCCATACGATGATGCACTCACTCGAAATGTTTTTCGTGGTCGCGAAAAGAAAACTTCACCGTAGTTAAGTTGCACCAGTCTCCTGCCGGGGAGAAGGTCAACAATTGATGATAAACAGACGAGCTGCCACACGGCGGTCTCCTCCATTTCCAGCGGCAGTGAGTCAGTGCTGGCACGCGGCGCGTGGTTAGCATCATGAGCGGCGGCAAGTACGCGCAGGTCGACATTACCCAACCATGAGCGCTCCACGGCCGCCGGCCGCCAGGCAGAGAGGATGATCACCCTCCGCCCACGCAGTGTCGGTCTGACGTCTCTGCTGAGGCTGTCTTCAGAGCCACTGTCAGTGTCCGTGGTCACCCTCCGCCCACACAGTGTCGGTCTGACGTCTCTGCTGAGGCTGTCTTCAGAGCCACTGTCAGTGTCCGTGGTCACCCTCCGCCCACACAGTGTCGGTCTGACGTCTCGCTGAGGCTGTCTTCAGAGCCATTGTCAGTGTCAGTGGTCACCCTCCGCCCACACAGTGTCGGTCTGACGTCTCGCTGAGGCTGTCTTCAGAGCCACTGTTAGTGTCAGTGGTCACCCTCCGCCCCCACAGTGTCGGTCTGACGTCTCTGCTGAGGCTGTCTTCAGAGCCACTGCCAGTGTCAGTGGTCACGCTCCGCCCACACAGTGTCGGTCTGATGTCTCTGTCGTCAGAGCCACTGTCAGTGTCAGTGGTCACCCTCCGCCCACACAGTGTCGGTCTGACGTCTCGCTGAGGCTGTCTTCAGAGCCACTGTCAGTGTCAGTGGTCACCCTCCGCCCACACAGTGTCGGTCTGACGTCTCGCTGAGGCTGTCTTCAGAGCCACTGTCAGTGTCCGTGGTCACCCTCCGCCCACACAGTGTCGGTCTGACGTCTCTGCTGAGGCTGTCTTCAGAGCCACTGTCAGTGTCAGTGGTCACCCTCCGCCCCCACAGTGTCGGTCTGACGTCTCTGCTGAGGCTGTCTTCAGAGCCACTGTCAGTGTCAGTGGTCACCCTCCGCCCACACAGTGTCGGTCTGACGTCTCTGCTGAGGCTGTCTTCAGAGCCACTGTCAGTGTCAGTGGTCACCCTCCGCCCCCACAGTGTCGGTCTGACGTCTCGCTGAGGCTGTCTTCAGAGCCACTGTCAGTGTCAGTGGTCACCCTCCGCCCACACAGTGTCGGTCTGACGTTTCTGCTGAGGCTGTCTTCAGAGCCACTGTCAGTGTCAGTGGTCACCCTCCGCCCACGCAGTGTCGGTCTGACGTCTCTGCTGAGGCTGTCTTCAGAGCCACCAGCCACCATTCGTCATGCTACTTTGCAGCGTATGCATGCATGCAAAGGAAGGAGTAAACGGCTGTAGGAAGGGGGCGCACAGAGGTAGGGTACATGCAGGAGAAAGCTAGGGGAGTGCGATAGGGGTAAGGAAGGGGTAGGAGTTCTAGTTGAAGGAAGGCTACGAGTATGATTGCAAGGCTAGGTCAGGTTTGGGTAGTTTCTAGGCTTAGCCGAGCAGTTGGTGTGGGTTGCATCTACTCTACTCCCACCCCTCGCAATAATGCAGAAATAATTCCAGTAGGGATAGGACAATTCATTTTCGCTCATTGTTAACTTACTCTAACATAAATGCTAATAAATTTTACGCTGAGCAATATTTATATGTCCGTAGAATCAGCATAGCGATAGATATGAGGTAGAAAATACACGCCAGTAAATGCGGTGGTAGAATGCACACAACAACAAATGTGGCGTGTGGCAGGAGGGTGTTGGTATGCCTACACGGTGGTGAACTCCACCGAACACCGACGTACCTCGCACGTAGCTTAACACGCGCCCTGGAGGGCCTCTGAGAATTACGCGTACTGGAGGGTGGGGGGGGCGGATTCCGCCCCCCCATAAGATCTCGGCTCCTAGTAAAGCTGGAGGAACGAAATTCGCAGGGTAGATGGGCACGGTAGTGAACTCTATTGTGTGCAATTTTCGTAACCTTAGGTCAATATCTTCAAGGTCAAATGAGGTCAGATTATCAAACTTTTCCGGTTTTGCGTGGCTTGGCTTGTCATCGTTATGGAGCGCTGTGATTGTGTTTAAATGCTCAAAAATGGGCATCAATGATGTTTTGGACATTACTAATGATCCAATGCCAATCCAATTACTAGACCCAACATTTGACCTCAGGTCACCTATATAGCACCACTTTATCAGGTCAGTTACCTGTTCCAGTTACCGGAACCGGCCGCCCGCCCGACTGCTCCGTCGGGCAGCTCGGAGCAATCGGCTTCGTGAAGAAGGGAGTGAAGTACATGAATAAAGTATGGAAACGCAATGACAAACAGTACAAATGACAACCAGCAGTGCATTTATGGCAACATTCCAGTTGATCAAGTTTGGTTCCATTAACCTGTCATTAACTTGACCTGACTTGACCTTGGTGACCTAACATGACCTTGAAACTATACAGCATATCAATATGCATCAAATAAGTCGCTATTGTTGCCTAGAACACTTCCCTTTTGTCAGTATACCGGAAGCGCATCAGCGCCGATTTTTGTGGTCTGGCGCTATAACATTTTTTGAATTTAGCGGCCCCTAATTGGAAAAATTTTTCAGCCGATTTCCATTTTTCTTGCTTTAAACGACGCGCCGTTCATTTCTAAGCAGGTACACCGAAAATCGCGTATATCAACCGGTAAAATTTGCAGTTATTTGCGAAAAACCGGAGGGGTGGGCGGATTTCGCCCCCCCCCTCCAGTGCGCATGTTAATGCTCCACGATGTAGCGCAGCCAACAAACAACGCGATCAAGGTAGACATAACAAATAAGCTTAGTACGTCAACATGGCTGAAGAATCGTTTTCAATGTTGGTGTGGCCAACGCGGTTACGAAGGCTGAAGTTTCCCAGGGTGTACCCCTGTTTGTCAAAACTGTCTGGAATTTCCATCTATCTCCTTCTTGCTCTGTCTATATATCAAAAATGAAACTTAAGGGACGGTATACTGAAACCTTTGACATTGCATGTGCTCTTTTCAGGTCTTGGGCGAATTTTCGCATCTCTCACGTGCCTACGATAGTCGCCAGGTTTGCGAGCCCCCATTGGACCTTTCCATGGCCCTTTTAGGTCTCGCAACTGGCAAGCGATCCTAGAGATTGATCTGAAGCCTGACATTGACTCCTGAAACTTTATGGGGCCCCTGGTGGAGTGCCTGAGAGGGCCCCTGGAACTTGAGAGGGCCATTGGGCTTAAGATGGTTTACGAAGCCTGAGAGGTCCCCAGGAACGTCCGGGCCGTGGTGTGCCCACCGTCCGGGCCGTGGTGTGCCCAGCTCTGGGCCGTGAGTATGCCCAGCTCTGGGCTGTGAGTGTGCCCAGCTCTGGGCTGTGAGTGAGCCCACCGTCCGGGCCGTGAGTGTGCCCACCGTCCGGGCCGTGGTGTGCCCACCGTCCGGGCCGTGAGTGTGCCCAGCTCTGGGCTGTGAGTGTGCCCACCGTCCGGGCCGTGAGTGTGCCCACCGTCCGGGCCGTGGTGCGCCCACCGTCCGGGCCGTGAGTATGCCCACCGTCCTGGCCGTGAGTGTGCCCACCGTCCGGGCCGTGGTGTGCCCACCGTCGGGGCCGTGAGTGTGCCCACCGTCCGGGCCGTGGTGTGCCCAGCTCTGGGCCGTGAGTGTGCCCAGCTCTGGGCTGTGAGTGAGCCCACCGTCCGGGCTGTAAGTGTGCCCAGCTCTGGGCCGTGAGTGTGTCCAGCTCTGGGCTGTGAGTGAGCCCACCGTCCGGGCCGTGAGTGTGCCCACCGTCCGGGCCTTGCTACAGAGGCCGGTGCCGCGCACTGTCGAGGAGGCGCTTCGTTCGACGACCACATCCGGCCGGCAGGAGCGTGTCGTCAGTGCTGCTGCCGTGGCCTCATCGCGCCGCTCGAGGCTACACCCTCGCCTCATGCACTGGACCGCTGTGCCGCTGGCGGGCGCCACCACCAAGCGTCCCTCAGGCATTCGGCTAACTCTCCCAAGGGCCGGCTCCGGCGACGAACACATGCACTTATCCGTAGGTTATCCAGGCTCGCAGTTCGCGACATTCGAACCTCCGCGCACGGCTAAACTGGCAGGCACATCCAGCGATAATTAGTCAGTGTTTGACACTGTCCAACTGGCTGACACTAACAGCGACAATAAGTCAGTGTTCGACACTATCCAACTGGCTGACACTACCAGCGACAATTAATCAATGTTCGACACTACACAATTTGCTGACAATACCAGTGACAAAAGTCAGTGTTCGACATTATCCAACCGGTTGGCACTATTAGGGAATGTTCGACGCCATCCAGCTGGCTGACACTACCAGTGACAATTAGTCAATGGTGAACACTATCCAACTGGCTGACACCACCACACTGACCACACTGACCACACCGACCACCAGCCGCCCAGCCTCAACTGGAGCTGTCGGTCAGTAGTCTACCGGCCACACCGGCCACACCGGCCACACCGGCCACACCGGCCACCAGCCGCCAACGTGGCGACGCACCGCTGCCACTGGCTACTACACTGGCTACTACACTGGCTACTACACTGGCTACTACACTGGCTACTACACTGGCTACTACACTGACTACTACATTGGTCACTACTCTGGCTACTACGTTGGCTACTACACTGGCTACTACACTGGATACTACACTGGATACTAAACTGGATACTACACTGGATACTACACTGGATACTACACTGGATACTACACTGGATACTACACTGGATACTACACTGGCTACTACATTGGTCACTACAACTACACTGGCTACTACACTGGCTACTACACTGGCTACTACACTGGCTACTACACTGGCTACTACACTGGCTACTACATTGGTCACTACAACTAAACTGGCTACTACAATGGCTACTACACTGGCTACGACACTGGTTACTACACTGGCTACTACACTGGCTACTACACTGGCTACTACACTGACTACTACATTAGCTACTACACTCGCTACTACACTGGCTACTACACTGGCTACCACACTGGCTTCTTACCCGAAGTGGTGTGCTCAAGCACGAAATGCCCACGAGGATGATGTCAGCACTTAAGCAGAGTGCTCTAACGAGGCCCTCGTTAGATCGATCACACTCGTGCCGAAGCGCCGTATGTCGTGCGCGAGGTTAGAATGTTGCATCGAGCTGCCACCCGCGGACTTCCAAAGAAAACAACCGAAAATAGCACACACGACCGGACCTGAGGAGCAAACAAACCGACAAACAAACAAGCCGACCGACAACAAAGTAAAGCGAACAAGCGATTCGCTAGCAGTGAGGGTGTAATTTTTCTGAGGAATGCGGAATCACCTTCCTAGGGAAGGTGCTAGAACTGTGCAGACTGTCCTTCGTTGAGTGTGACGTTCACTGTCCTTCGTTGAGTGTGACGTTCACTGTCCTTCGTTGGGTGTGACATTTAATGTTCTTCATTGAGCTTGACCCCACATGTTGTACTGGTACAGCTGTACTAGTATGTTGTATTGGTACAGCTGTACTAACATGTTGTACTGGTACAGCTGTACTGGCAGGTTGTACTGGTACAGCTGTACTGTCAAGTTGTACTGGTACAGCTGTACTGGCATGTTGCACTGGTACAGCTGTACTGGCATGTTGCACTGGTACAGCTGTGCTGGCATGTTGTACTGGTACAGCCCAGTACTTTTAGTTTGGCAGCTGCATAGCGAAATTGAAATGCTACCTCATTCCAGGAATGTTTCCTCATTCCTCACACGAACAGGCCGCTTGCATATGAACATGCTTGTGGCGGTGCGCCAGATTCAATGCATCAAATTATCACGCGAACTGACCTTGACCAACACTGAGGAGACATGAACACTAAACACGGATCTAAACATTAAGCACAGATGAGAGGTCATAGGTCACTCGCCCGAGATTCATGATCTGTAGTCGGTGGTCGGTGGTCGGTGGTCGGTGGTCGGTGGTCGGTGGTCGGTGGTCGGTGGTCGGTGGTCGGTGGTCGGTGGTCGGTGGTCGGTGGTTGATGGTCGGTGCTGGAAGTCTGTGGTTGGTAGTCGGTGGTCTTGACCTGTGATCTATGGTCAGTAGTAGGTGGTCGGTGGTCGGTGGCCTGCCGACAGTGGTTGGTGGTCGGTGGTCGGTGATCTGTGGTGGCTGGTTTGTGGTCGGTGGCCAGACGTTAGTGGTCGGTGGTCTGTGGTCGTTTGTCTGCATACGGTGATCTGTGATCGGAGGTCTGTGGTCAGATATAGTGGGCGGTGGTTGGTTAGCAGTAGTAGTTGGTTGGCATTAAGTCAATACACCAACAATGCATTGCTTTGAGTGTGTATGCAGCCAGTTCCTTCAATAACGTGTGCTGAGCTGAGGTAATTTCAGAGGCGATGCATTCACCAAGGTGCATTACCCAAGGGCAGAAATAAAAAGCGCCAATCATCCATGGAACTGGGCTCGAGATTCCGTCCCACAAATCGAAAACTATCCATTTGCCACTCAGGACAGATGGGAAGTATGGACTGCGCTGCGATATGCCTGGCAAGGTGCCCGCGCTCGACAATGTCGCTGGAAATCCCTGTTTTTGAAGATAGATTGAATGTATTTCAGGAGAGATGTCGGGCAAGTTAGTAAGCCTACAAATGAACCGACCAGGTCTGCTTCTGAGCGTGGGAAACAGAACTTGAAATGCCACATCGCACGGTGAAGCGCAGTCAAAAGTTAGCCGCGAGCGGAAATGCTGTAGCGAGTATCTATCTTTATGTAAATATTAAAAACACTTTGGGAAAAATATTTGACTAAAACTGGGCTAGGAAACAAAATGAAAACAGCTCGTTTCAATGTGAGTGAACAAATGAAATAAGAAGTGCTGCAACAAAACGTTACTGCGGTTTCAAAACCGCATTGGTTGACACGGACCGGGCCTGGGGAGGGTGTGCCTGTAGCTAAAAATTAGATTGGTGCATTCGATCATGCCGTAAGGGCGCCCTTGAGTAAAAATTTGAGGGTGCACTCGAGCTTTCCCAGATGGGCGCCTTCTCCCAGCCAGAAGGATGTAACATGTCACGTGGGGTGGGGGGTACAGGCACCCAATACACCCTGCACCCATTTCTGGTCACAAAGAAAGATGGGAAGACCTCCAAGCTTCATGAAATTCTACATTGTGCATATGGTGTGCAACAATGCGCATTTATCTGAAGCCTCTTCGTCCCAAATCACGAACTCTTGGCACCGCGAATGCAATCAAACACCAAATTGACAGAAGGTATAAGACGAATAACATTTGTTTTCAACTAGCAAATTAATAAAACACCGATGTGTTCAAGGTAGACCTAGCCTAGGTCAGGAGCGGATCCAGGAATTGCTATGGTGGTGCCATTTCTTCGGAGGGTCGCCACTGCGAATGTACCTGAATGGGCGCCATTTCTTTTCAAGGGGCGTCTATTCCTCTACGAGGGGTGCCTCTGGATGAAAAATCGAGAGGCGGGGGTGTACTCGAGCAACCTGAAAGTATGCCTGTTCCTCTTAGAAGGGCGCCTTGTCTACTTTGGTGGGCGGCATCGGCTGAAAAACTCGTTGAGCGCGGGGCACTCAAATGTCCTGGAGAGACGCCTTTTTCTCGTCGAAGGGTGCCATTTGCCTATCGGGGAGGAGGCAGAACATATCTCCAGTCCCCCTGCATCTGCCGCTGGTAGATTCAGGGGTGGATACAGGGGGCACTGGGGTCCTGTGTCCTGCTCCCCCGAATGAAGGTGGCACCCCTCCGGGAAGACTCCAGTGCACCCCTTCCCCTCTGATTTTTCAGCTAAAGGCGCCCCTCGGAAGCAAAGGTGCCCTCCAGACAAGTGCCTCCCATGACAATTCCTAGATCCGCTCCTGGGTATAGTCGGGTCCTACCGAATGCGTATAAAACCTCACCTCGCTGCATATGCAGTTCAATGTGTTTATCATAGTTTGTTTTTCATCTGATGAGCTACATTTGTTTATTTTGCCATGATTTTAAGTGATAATTTGCTTTCAGTTTTCCAATGAATTGATTCTTTAAGGTGATAAAAGCAGTATTCTTTATTTCTTACAGGCTATTACTGACATGTTCTTGAAACAGTGCAGTTTAATTTTCCTTATGTTTACCTTATATTGCACTGGCGCCTCAGACAAGTACTTTAGAGCATGCAACCACCAATATGTAAAGTAATTGCGTGCTCAACGCGGCTGTGTCAGTGCGTAGCTCTTTTTCGGGTAAGTCTGCAAATCTTTATTGAACCAGTTTCTGCGTCATTCTGCTCCTCATGCATGACTGTTTATGCGTAGCACGTGCTAAATGCGTCCAACGCAAGCAATCTTTATGAAACCGGTCCCTAGCTGCTCTGGTGAACGTTTGAACCATATAAGTAGACTTGCTCAGGCTGACAGTCAGTTCCTCTCACTTTCTTCCATCGCCAATGCACCTCCAGCGCTGCTTTCTTTCCTTCGCTTTTCTTTCGCTTGCTCTCTCTCTCTCTCTCCCTCTTGAACACACATACGCCACACAAATACACACACACATACACACACACACACACACACACACACACACACACACACACATATATATATATATATATATATATATATATATATATATATATATATATATATACACACGATCACCAGCAGCGCAACATCAATATTCACATTGCAAAACCAGCCGCAGCGATGTTCAACGTCGCATCACCTCACGAGATGGTGAGGAAACTCATTCGCCGCGGATATGGCGGCACGCCTGGGTTCGCTGACGCTCCAGCACCACCGGTCGATCGGCAGACACGTGGTTGCCGTTGTCGGGCGTCGGCACAAGACGAGGTAGCGTCTGGCGCCGGACGTGCCGCGCCTGTTGAGATCCGACTCACTCGAGCTCACTGAAACACAGCCCGCTTGGCAAGCTCATCATGCAAGCCAGACAACATGCTGCGGCTTGAGCGAACCAATGCTGGGTCATGACAAGGAGTGCGCCACGCTCCCACGTTCGTCATGTGGACTGTCCCACACAGAACTTCCAATTGCCAGTTGAGCGGCTCTGAGTAGGTTCTTTTTTGGCTTCCTTGGCCAATAATGTCGGTTTAGTTTCAGTTGAAGTAAGTGGAGAAGTGTATATCACAGTTGTCCGTTGTTGGTGTACGTCACAGTCGTCCGCTGTTGGTACACTGCAAAACATTGAAATAATCGTCGGCTTGACCATTGACATACAACCTAACTAGCTGTCAGCATTCACATCCAGCTGTGCATTCAGCCATTGCCGATCATGCTCTCGTCTTTAGCAAATTCGAAGCCGGTGTGAGTTGCTCGGAAATTTCGCCGCACCTTCCTACATGGCTACACAACCATGTAATGGGTACTAAATGTATCTGTAGGTCTTCGCCTGCTTCTCACTGAGGGTAAAAGCTCTGGAACTTCTTTGCCACACTGCGTTGAAGACCATTCGTTGCGTCAACAGTTTGACGCGAGGTGCATGATCTTAGATAATTGGTGCTAACTTGTATCACCAAAAGCACAATAACTGAGCCTATTACGAACCTGAACCAGTTTCATAGTCAATGAGTACACCTTTCTGATATATTTCGAACTCGAAACTGGATGTGTTTAAGTTGTTCAGTACCTTCAGCTCAGTGCGGTGAAATATGAGTCTGAGGAATTCCGGAGAAGTTTTAATTGATTGGGGGATTTATGAAACTCTTGATGGCTTGCAGCCATCTTAGGTTGGTCGCGGGTTGCAGGTTGGTCGCGGAGCATTTGAACACGATATTAAGTGAAATTCAGTTGTACACACTGTGCACACTACATGCAATCTACCATGTCAAGCTCGTCAAGCACAGTAACAGTCGGAAGTGGAATACACACGGTACAAACGCGTTTGGAATTCCAGTCAGAATTCATTACCATTGCAAAATAATATATCCCCGCACCAAGAAATCAAACATACGGCGTGACAAATCAGGCCACATGAATGCACTTCGTAACTTGTCGACTCTTTGGACGAAGAAACTGTTGAGGAGCCGTTGACGGTGTGGTCAATGATGGAATCTTCGCCACCGAGGCAGCTTCCGAAACGTTAGAAACTGTCAAAACACATGACCAAGCGTTGGCCTGATCTCATCCCCGCAACTCGGCTCAGTTTCGCGGACACATTTGGTGGGAAACACAGAAGACAGGCTTCAGCTGTAAGGTGGGGGCGGATGACAGCCATCTCTCCCTGTCACAATGTTGTGTCCCGTAGCTTCCGAACTAATTAGTGCTAATCTGTGCCGGCGACATCGCAATTGGACTCTCAGCAGACCAAACATTCAGTAGCATCCCCCAACAAAACAATAATTGACCAATTTACTTGTGCACAGCTTCGAAGCACAAGTTCAGAACAAATGTTCCAAGTAATATGATTTTCCAGAAAAGTCCGGAATGAATCAAGCTTAGCTCACACAACTTGATCCAATCCATTTGTTTTTCGACCGAGCTCATAAAAGCAAGTATAAGTGGGTCAGACACATCCCCGTCCCTTCCCACCCCCGAAAGAGCAATGGTTAAATATCGTAGCAATTCCAAACTAGGACACGTAGCATCCGCCAAGTTCCATACTTAAGTTCTTGATAATTCCATCGTAAAGACTGATTGTTTTAATGGCTGATTGCTGATCTTCCACAATCGTGATCGTTCCATAATCCAAGTCACTAAAGATTGCTGCATGGCTTTGCATTAGCTCTTCATCTTGTTTGCACGGTTCTAGTTGAGATAAAGATGCAAGATGCAAGGTGAATGTTTTTCACGAAGGGCCGAAAACTGGATCGCGTGCAATCGGTTTCCATATATATATACATATATATATATATATATATATATATATATATATATATATATATATATATATATATATATATATAGTAGGTAATCAGGTACGCATTGTTGTCTGAGCACAGCAGCTTTTTCCTTGCTCGTCAGATTTGTGTCCGGACTTTCGATACGTCCCACACGATGCCCACAATCACTATGTTCCCACATCAGTCTTCCAAATGGCACCGTTAATAGTATGCAACCTTATTCGTTAATTTATTCTAATGCGCATGTTTCGGCTATCGTAAATCATCGTCCGAGGCGGGACGCAATACTAGGAGTGCAATCATAATTACCAACTGTTCCAAATATATCGTACATGACATACATAGACGGTCATTTTCAATGCAAATTTTGCGGATGCACAAGTAGGCAAGCTGAAGTAACTATGCACCCACATATTGACTACATCGTTACGAACAGTCATAGAGCGAGAACACGCTCACCATTTTGTGTTGTAAGTTGATCGCCAGCTCGCCATCCCGAATGGATGCGGCTTCCAGCGTAGCCAGTCGTTTCTTTTTTGGCCGCGCATTTGGCTATTATTGTAGTGTTAGCTACAAGGGTGTCGGGTGTTGGTGTAGCGCTATGGCTGTTTTGGTAACATTTAGGGTCAACCGAACTGTAGGTGCATGGCGAGCCGCCGGTTCAGAGTGGTTGTGGTGCGACAAATTGAGTGTGCATTTCGGGATGCACACATGCAGTGTGTACACGTGCTCTTATGCACTACATTGCGTTAGGCGTCATAAGGGACATAATACCGGTGGCGCCGCTCTGGTGGTCGGTTTGGAAGGAACACCACCAGAGTGAGCTCTTTATTAATGCTATATTCTGGTTTCTAGACGAGGTGCAAGTAATTTCCAATGGTCCAATTTGAACAACATTGAAACAAGCTCTCTATATGTAGTTCGTTTTATTATCAAATCATTTCACCCTGTCACTTGCCCTTAAAGTGAAATGGGAGCAATTGGCCACTCAACATCTTGTGATAAACACGTGTCATACATCTTCGTGTGACGTCTGACAATTTCCAATGCTCTTAACTAAACGAAAATCGAACGTGCTACATTTTTATATCATCTTGAATAACTTCCATGAAGGTTTAACCCTGTCACTTTTGCACTCGATTCCAGAATTTGTGTCCCAAATTATCACATTGTATCACTTTATATTGTATATCAGATGTTCTACATTACCGATTTAATTTCCAATGGTCTTAAATAAACAGGCATAAAATCCGCTGTCTTATGATGCCATACTGACTACTTTATAGTTTTCTAACCCTGTCATTTTGCACTCATTCCAGGATTTCCATATCGCATTATCGCAGTATCCTTTAAATTGTATATCAGATGTTCTACATTACCGAATTAATTTCCAATGGTCTTAAATAAACCGGCATAAAATCCGCGCCTTCGATACAACTGACTACTTTTATAGATATCTAACCCGGTATTTTTACACTCAATTCCAGGATTTGTGTCTCAAATTATCACATTGTATTACTTTTAATTGTATATCAGATGTTCTACATTAGCGAATTAATTTCCAATGGTCCCAAATAAACCGGCATAAAATCAGCTGCCTTCTGATGCCATACTCGACTACTTTTATAGATGTCTAACCCTGTCACTTTTACCTTTTGACATGAAGCTTTGCGACATTATTGACGTTCTGGCATGGCTCGATGCATGTCAAGCGCCGACGGTTGCTGCCTAGAGGATCCGTAGGGCCGCCGAGCGGTGGCACGATGGAAAGTAAAGTTCCGCCCTTCTACAATACTAAGCAACATCGGCTCTGCCACGCCAAAATGGTGTAGGAGAAATGCACGGTTGTAGATGCATTCTTTCCCTTCAACACCCATAAGCGTAATATTCTTAAACAATCTCGCCAAAATCTGTCGGCCTCAACTCTAATGGTGGCGGAACTCATGCCAGGCACATCGTCTATCGTTTCAAATATGAAAATCTGCCTGTAACTTTGGCGTTGGGGCCCATTAACATTCAGGGAATAGGAATCCCCCGCCCCGCCATGTTATGAGTGGCGGGCGGTTGGTGACGGGCCGGAGGCTGCCGGCGGCCGGCCGTCCATGGTGGAAAATAGTTCAAAAGGAAATACGTAAAGTAACAATATGTGCAATAGGTCACTGCAAGTGGCTATAAAATTGACGTCTGAAGGCAAGCTAACTTTCATAAATGCACTTCGCATCATATTTTATGGAGACAGAGTCTCATAAATTGTAACTATATTCTTCGCGCACACACCAGTGAGCATCCAGGACCGCTTGTCGGGGGCGCATGTTTCATAGTTCTTGAATGGCACCTGTTTTTTCTTTACTGGAGATCCCTCGATGTCCGCAGTAACATTGCGTCTGACGCCTAACGGGTCTGTTTCAGTGGGCCAGTATCACGCTGCACGTTGTTTCTCATAGCTGACGATGCTGGTTTTGTGCTCTGGAAATGTCAATACAAGTTTCTGCTGGCGTCCTTGGGCCTGCAGTTCCTCAGAGCGATACTCTGGATTGTTAGTTCATCCTGCTTCCATGCGTACGTCACAGTGATTTTTTTTTTCAAACAGCTTGGTTACTGTTCGATTTCCATCAGAGGTTTCCGTCTGCCTGGTACGATAAGTTGAGAATATCACCTCGCTGATTTGACAAAATGATGTGCTACGGCAGTCATCGGTGACGAGCAGTTGGCGGATTCGCCGCAGTTCGTGGCTGAGGGCTGCTCAGGAAGAACAGTTCCGGAATGCTCTGGCGATGGATGCTCGGGTGACGCCGTTTTTGTATCGGTCCGGCCACTCGCCTCCCCCCGTTCGTGCAGCAGCCTGAGTTGGCCGGCTTCCTGTACGCGTCGGTGCTGAATCTGCCGTTGTCCATTGTCACCGTGACATCCAATAATGGCCGTCTGTTGGTAACGCTGACCTCTGCAGTGTAATGCAAGCCGGAAGCTTCCTCTAATTTGATCCGGATCGTTTCCAGCTCCTCCACACTTGCGTCACCAGCAGGAGGATGCCCCTGACATGCCTGCAGTAAGTGTTTGGCTTTGCGTCACCCTTGAAGACCTGCACTTCCGTATGTCATAAGTGCCAGCGCCAAAAGGACGCGCAATGGTGAGCCCATGGTCACTGCATCCACTTGCCAATACAACTCCCCTTACAAAGCTACTCAATGGCGCCTCGTATACGTATATGAGGAGCGTCAATATGCGGACCTCCAGTTAAATCCCTGGAAATGGTCAAAGAAAGACAGAGTACGTTGTCTTTTGACATTGCTTTCCAAACACGAACATAGATGAATGCAGCTATATTGGTCATAGTAAATAAGGGTCAAAGCAGGGTAGTTCAGATAGGGTTAGAATTACGCTTGAAAACCAGCTTCCGAACTAATTATGCTAGAGACGCAGGGAAATATCATTGGCAAACCAATGCAGTCTAAGACTCATATCACAGCTTACTTCTTCATTTTCAGCCATATTGAGCTGTTTAAAGGTCGTAGTTGTTCAACTCAGTGACATGAGCTTTATCTTGTCGAATGACCTGGAAAATATGAGTATATACGGATCGGCTCCTTTCAACAGTATCATTCAAGAAAAAGGTGTGCATCTGTTTTATATCCGAAAATCCTAAGAACAGGTCAGGTCAGACCACATGGTAAATTCACGCAAATTCAATCATGAATATCCTCGGTACATCGCTGTTCAGGTATACAGTCATGGTGTCAAAGTATCTCACCAGGCAGACGACAACCTCTGATGGAAACCTAACAGTTATTTTATCATTAAAAAGCGCTATGCCAACGACGTGGAAGGAGAATGAACGAGCAATCCGGGGTGTCGTTTTGGGCAAGTAGTAGGGCGAAGAATTGCGAGGGGAACTGGCATTGACAATCGGTCATCAGAGTTCGAGAGCAACGTCGCTGGCCATGAGAAACGGATTACGAGAAGACCTGGCATTGGCAATATATTACCAGAGTTCGAGAGCATCATCGCTGGTCTTAACGGTGGAACCTTTAGCGCTCGCACAGAAGTCATGCATTCTTCACAGGCGCATGCTGGCAACACACCAGTTTCCCACACAAGCTTTGAACCTATGGCAAGTATCGGTCCCGATCAATGGCTTTCAGCCCCTGTCCGGCATGTATTTCTCATAAACGAGCGCCATCATGTTATATTTAGTTTGCTGTGTACAGTCAATTGCTTCATCATTCTATTTCTACCTATGCCTTTTATTTCGGATTTCCATTGACGATCATGTCTTCTGCGTCAGTACTTGGTCAGTAAGAGAGCCAGCGTGTTCAGCTTCGGTGAAGTCTCAGCCGTCACCACACGTTCTCAGAACAGGTCAAGGTACAGACATTTTAGATAGCAGCCAATGGTTGCCTGGAATGAAACTACGTTCACGGTGAGCTGAGATCATGCGCATTCGAGGATAATCTGGAGCCACAGTGATCGAAGATGAACCGAAGGCAGCCTCAATGTGGTCTCATTGAACCAGCGGTGACCTGAGATCACGATCAGGCAGCGATCAACTTGGGTGACGTCCACCTGCAGTGACCTGAGGTCACGTCCACCTGCAGTGATCTGAAGTAACATCCAACGGCAGTGACCTGAGGTCATGTCCACCTGCAGTGACATGAGGTCACGTCTACCTGCAGTGACATGAGGTCACGTCCACCTGCCGTGACATGAGGTCACGTCCACCTGCAGTGACCTGAAGTGGCGCCCAACAGCAGTGACCTGAGGTCACGTCCACCTGCAGTGATCTGAAGTAACATCCAACGGCAGTGACCTAGTGTGACACGCACCGAGAAAGACATGAAGTCATGCCCACCGACAGTGACCTGAGGTCACTTCCGGAGGCTGCGGCCTGAGGTGACGCCCACCGGCAGCGACCTGAGGTCACACTCGCCGGCGGTGACCCCGGCTCGGCGACAGTCGACGCCGGCGCGACGACCTCACGCCGACCCGGGCCGACCTTGCCGCCGGCGCGCGCAGCCGGCGAGTCTATAAAAACGAAAGTGTCGTCGGGCGTCGGACCAGTGGATCGCCAGGTGGCAGGAATGGCGTGGACCCAGGTGTGTACGGGCGCAGACGGCGGCGACCGACGGCCGGCGTACCGCCGCTCCGGCAGCAGCTAAGCACTGGATCGTTAACCCTGGATCGCTCACGCGTGCCCGTACTAACCCGGCCGGCACGGCCGGCGCATTGTCCGCAGCAGCTGCACGTGCCACTGACACGTGTCGACGGGTACATGGCCCGACGTGCGGTGTGACGCGAGACTGGGCCGCGGTCGTGCTGACGTCAGGTCACTGCTCACCGTGACGAGGTCAAGCCACTCCGTGTCAGCCGGTCACAGGACCACTGACCAGTGTGGGACACTCCAGACAGGATCCCAGCGAACGGTCTGACACATTGGGCATCGCGATACGAGCGCCTCCGTGCCTCACACGTCACCATTGGCTCGCGGTACGAACGTCTCCGCGCCTCCCACATCACGATTACGGTACGAGCGCCTCCATTCCTCCCGCATTACCATTACGGTACGAGCGCCTCCGTGCCTCCCGCATTACCATTACGATAAAAACACCTCCGTTCCTCCCGCATTACCATTACGGTACGAGCGCCTCCGTGCCTCCCGCATTACCATTACGGTATGAACGCCTCCATGCCTCCCACGCCACCATTGCGGTACCATCGCCTCCGCACCTCCCACGTTACCATTGCGGTACGACGCCTCCGGACTCCTACGTTAAAATCGCGTTGCGATCGCCTCCGTGCCTCCCCCGCCACCATTGGCTCGCGGTACGAGGGCTTCCGTGCCCACCACGTCACCACTGGCCGTACTTGCCACCGGTGGTACGAATGGTACGGCGGCCACCGGCACCACCCTCGGTACCATTCGGCGCTCACCTCGCGACCCGCCTCGGCCGCCTCGCCTGCTGGCCAAACAACACGTGTGAGGTGTGTGTGTGAGGCCGGCAGCGGTGAATGTTGCCTACCGAGCGTGACCGGCCAGTGTGGACTGCTGAGCAAACCGGGTGTCTTCGTTTGATAGATCGTGCCTTTTTACTCGGCAGCAAATACCAGAAGCGAGACAACATTGCGAAAGTGTGCCGTGTGCGCAGCGCTGCACCTCATGCACCGTTTGCCCTCCAGCAGCGCACGGGGCCGCTGCCGTCAGTCCAGGGTGAACGGGCCGGCGCAGCGCCCTGTGTCGCTGATGTAGCGCCATGGCTGATCAGTCACGTCTGGTGACTGATCACACTGTTCTGTTCGTGCACGTCATCTGCCAGCGCGGTACGGCACGGTTCCACCGAAGCTCATGCCATTGGGTCGACGGTATCGAACAGGCTGCCTTACTGTTGCTACCCCGAACTTATCGTAGCGGACCTTGCACTATTTTAGCAATTCATTGTCGGGCCTGGTGGGCGACAAATCAACGTCTTCACTTGACTTGGCATCCCTGGTTGCCTTCTGGGTATTTTCGTGCGTTTGCAGTCCAGGCGCCCGCTGACCAGTTGAAACTGTGGGCTGGCGAACTTCGACCGGCATCCACCAGCGCATATTTTGGCTAAATAATCAGTTCATTTAGACGTGCTGAAAACAAACGTATTAAAACTGTCACACGAAACAGTTTGGCATTAGGCATGCTTGTATTTTCATGTTCAAGTAGCAAGATGAAAACACCAATAATGTGTCACCAGCATGTGTTGCAAAGTCATTTGAGGAAATTACAGGCTTGCAAGTTGACCTGAAATTGCATGGATATATTTTGCACAAATATGGCACATCTTCAGAAGCCATGCTGACGTCAGAGACACATTCATCATGATCTGTTCCGTCAACAACCAACATATGCGCCAGTTCCGGTGACATTTTTTTTCACGGCGAGCCATATATACATAATAGGCATGCAGGTATCTACATACCTAGGCAAGAATGCAGCTACATGTGATATAGGTGGGTTACTGAATGTGATTATAGGTAGTATATCCACAAGCTCATTGATAGCAGTGATATTGCAGTTACCTAGATTGCATACAAGCTTGATGATGACTGGGAATCAATAGAGCAATGAACTGAACTCAACCTAAGCCACGCCTGCATGTGTTTGATATTAAGGATGCCTGCGAGAATGAGCATGACAATGTAGTTGCTACTTATAATATGTCATTACATATTTTTCAGACAATTAAACAAACTCAGCATCAGCTATTCTCAATGATATATTTCGCGAAGGTTTGGTCGGAAAACACAAGATTACATTTGTTAAATTTTCGTCTCAATGAAAAAGTTGGAGAGTCAATCCATTATCAAATCCGTATTCGTTTATCTTCACCAAACTCTATTCGATCCGCTTCAGTTTCCTAAGAAACGGATGTACGTAAGGATATCAATCCGTGTACTGCTCCAGTAACCACAGACGCAGCCTAAATGCGCATTGCCGAAGGCTTCTGAAACGACAGACCGGCACAATGAATTATTGATAGTTGAGTGATTGCCTATCTCGTAAGCAATGTGCACTGAAGCAAGGAACAAAATCCTGGTGCTGTGGCCTTTAAGCTGTTGCCTACATTCTTTCGTTTTACGAATACCTCCTGCCTTGCCAAGGGTGCCGTGTGTGGAAATGACTTCTTTTCAGGATTCACGACCGCGCGTAAGATAAAATGTCGTGCACTGTGATATATGGTAATTGCATAACCTTTGTACATACGCATATATGTTTAATGATGGAAATATATGCTCATACGCATGCGTAATTGCCAGTAATCAATACATTTGTGTGAAAACATATGATGATCAAACCCATGTAAGCTCATGCTAAGGAATAGTAATGCAAGCATTGAAGGCAATCCGCATTATTGAGGTACAATTTATTCTTTCGACGGAACAAAGTTAGATTTTAGTTAGGCTCAGATGCCTTGAAGCGTATGTTTGGTCGACCTCTAGTTACTACCACTCTATGCAGAGCGCACTACTTTCTCTCAACGCTAAGTGGAAGCTATCACCGGAACGCAGTGTTAAAATTTGATTAACTTACGCTGCTGCTCTCCAAACCGCGCACACATTTTGTTATGACCCATTACTGGCTGGATCCAATTAAGCTTCCCAGGGTCCGGCTGCGCTGACGGTCCGTACTGTAGCTTGGCTTGGTCACGAGTCGATTCGTGATCATAAACCGGCCGGCTTACGTATGAAATGTGACGAAGAGCTATAACCGCCGGCGAGATTTCGCCTCTGTTTACTGGCGGTGCCGGCAAGTACTGGCTTGCACGATCCATCTGCGTCATACCAAATGACCGGCCCAATGCCGTCCTGATATTTCAAGTCGACTGCCCTTCTCTTCTACTCCGTCCGCAGCCGGAAAATGTATGCTTGTATCGCAGACTTGTGATCAAACGCAACCGCTGCTCCTGTAGCCGCGCAACGCTTGCACACGTCTTCGTATCAAGAAGTTCCAGCACTCTCATAAATCCAACCTTTCATCACACAACAAAAAACCACCGCCGCAGCGCTGTGTCTGGAAAACACGGATCCATCACGCACGGGCACCACGCCACGCCAGCGGTGTCGAGTCTGAACGGCGTGACGCTGTGGTGTGACATTGTCTTGTGTCACTAGATGTGACACTAGTGTGACACTACTTTGTGACACTCGACGTGGCACTGCAGTGTGACACTGCCTTGTGCCACAGGATGTGAAAATGTAGTGTGACACTTCCGTGTGACACTACCTTGTGACACTACCCTTTGACACTGCCGTGTGACACTAGAAGTGGCACTAGTGTGATACTGTCTTGTGACACTGTCGTGCAACACTGCCGTGTGTCACTAGATGTGACACTGTAGTGTGATCCTGCCTGGTGCCACAAGATGTGACACTAGTGTGGCACTGCCGTGTGACACTAGATGTGACACTGCCATGTGACACTGGATGTGACGCTGCAGTACGCCGCTGCGGCAGGTCGCTACAATGTGACGCTGTAATGTGACGCTGTAGTGTGACGCTGTAGTGTGACGCTGTAGTGTGACGCTGTAGTGTGACGCTGTAGTGTGACGCTGTAGTGTGACGCTGTAGTGTGACGCTGTAGTGTGACGTTGTAGTGTGACGCTGTAGTGTGACGCTGTAGTGTGACGCTGTAGTGTGACGTTGTAGTGTGACGCTGTAGTGTGACGCTGTAGTGTGACGCTGTAGTGTGACGCTGTAGTGTGACGTTGTAGTGTGACGCTGCAGTGTGACGCTGTAGTGTGACGCTGTAGTGTGACGCTGTAGTGTGACGCTGTAGTGTGACGCTGTAGTGTGACGCTGTAGTGTGACGCTGTAGTGTGACGTTGTAGTGTGACGCTGTAGTGTGACGCTGTAGTGTGACGCTGTAGTGTGACGCTGTAGTGTGACGCTGTAGTGTGACGCTGTAGTGTGACGCTGTAGTGTGACGCTGTAGTGTGACGCTGTAGTGTGACGCTGTAGTGTGACGCTGTAGTGTGACGCTGTAGTGTGACGCTGTAGTGTCCGTTGTAGTGTGACGCTGTAGTGTGACGTTGTAGTGTGACGCTGTAGTGTGACGCTGTAGTGTGACGCTGTAGTGTGACGCTGTAGTGTGACGCTGTAGTGTGACGCTGTAGTGTGACGCTGTAGTGTGACGCAGTAGTGTGACGCTGTAATGTGACGCTGTAGTGTGACGCTGTAGTGTGACGCTGTAGTGTGACGCTGTAGTGTGACGCTGTAGTGTGACGTTGTAGTGTGACGCTGTAGTGTGACGCTGTAGTGTGACGCTGTAGTGTGACGCTGTAGTGTGACGTTGTAGTGTGACGCTGTAGTGTGACGCAGTAGTGTGACGCTGTAGTGTGACGCTGTAGTGTGACGTTGTAGTGTGACGCTGTAGTGTGACGCTGTAGTGTGACGCTGTAGTGTGACGCTGTAGTGTGACGCTGTAGTGTGACGCTGTAGTGTCCGTTGTAGTGTGACGCTGTAGTGTGACGCTGTAGTGTGACGCTGTAGTGTGACGCTGTAGTGTGACGCTGTAGTGTGACGCTGTAGTGTGACGCTGTAGTGTGACGCTGCAGTGTGACGCTGTAGTGTGACGCTGTAGTGTGACGCTGCAGCATCACACTGCAGTATGCTGCCTGCTGAGGCCGCGTGAGCCGATGTGGACCGTGGCAGGTGTCTGCGGCGCCACAGGTGACCCCGACACGACCCTGAGCACGAGTCACTAATTGTAGGCCGTCGGCCGGCCATCCATCGGCGCTGGCCACTGTCCCAGATCCGTCGGTGGAGGGAGGCCATCGAGCGGCCCCGTCACCCCGCCTCGCCGGCGTATCTCCCGCCCCAGGGCTGACCCTGGCTGGACAGCCTGACCAGTGAATCCCCCGCCTCTGAATGGCCAGCCTGACCAGTGAATCTCCCGCCCCTGACTGGCCAGCCTGACCAGTGAATCTCCCGCCCCTGACTGGCCAGCCTGACCAGTGAATCTCCCGTCCCGGGGCAGACCCTGGCTGGCCAGCCTGACCAGTGAATATCCCGCCCCGGGCTGGCCAGCCTAACCAGTGAATCTCCCGCCCCGGGAAGGCCCTGGGTGTGAGTGGTGATGGGTGTGAGTGGTGGTGATTGCTCCGAGGATACCCGGATACTGGCTGGTGGCGGGATGGGTGGTGGTCGGATTGCTCCGGGATATCTTGGCCGGTGGTGCGGTGGGTGATGGTGATTAGCACAGCTGTGGGCGCGGAAGGACAAGATATCCTGGGTGCCAACGTCGTGGTGACGCTGGAACTTTAACGGATTCCAGCAACACAACTGTGATCAGAAGTGGAGGGTGGCAAGTACACTTGGCGGGGAAAATGACGCTTGGATGCCATTCCTTCCAGTAAATTCCCATAGACCCCATGTTAAATTTCAACCACATTAATGTGGCATAGGTCACAACTACCCAATAGCGTTGTCTACCAATGATTGTGGTGGAGGGTAAATCTTCTCTCGTAATCTACTCTTAGATCATAACCATTTTTTCTTGTCCTCCATCGTGCTTTGATATTTCAAGAGGCGTATTTATGTACAAGAAACTTAATTTCTCATCATGGAGAAGGCTATCAGCATTCAATGGCGATACTCAGTAGCTCTGCTAATTTTTCAAGGCTTGCAATATAGTGCTACTGTAAATCGACCGTCCACTTTATGATGCAGCGACATCTAAAAGGCTTGGATCGCGTTTCGCAGTCCCTCCCGTTATGCAGCGACATCTGGAAGTCGCTCTCCGTAGCCCTGTGTCGCCTTCCCATCCACTGCAGAGTCACTGACATGTGTCTGGCAATGCTTGGGATAGTAACCAATGACACATAATGGCTGATCGGCTCTATTTCAGACACACACACACATGTACACACAGACACATACACACACACACACATACGTACACCCCCACACACATACACACACACACACATGATCGCACGCTCACACTTGTATATCCACACAGCCTCAGACAGACAGATGTGCAGACGAACAGGTAGCCCCGCTGTCTACCGTCAGATGGACAGACGAATAGATAGTCCATGAGTGTACTGTCAGATGGACAGACGAACCGGGGAGCCTGGGAGTGTATCGTCGGATCCTCTGCGCCCATTGCGCCAGTCGTACAGCTGCGACCCTCGCGGCAGTGTCGTTAAGCCGCGGTGGCCTCGCGCGCTCCCACACCTCATTCTCTCAGAGTTCTTTCACAAACGATTCCCCCAGTTAGGTTTGACTCATTAATCGTGCCCACATAAATATTTATGGCCGCAACTCGCTGTGGAAACCGAGGCTGGCTGAGCCCGAAGCGCCCATTCTATGACACATGCAGTCTCAAGTGCCGAGTGATTATATATACAGAGCCTCAGATGCACTTGATCGAGTGGGGTCTGCGTATACATACATACGTATATATATATATATATATATATATATGATGGGTGTTTGTTATGATATGTTATGATGGGTGTTATGATGGGTATTTGTATATTTGTGTACATGTACTCATAATTGCCATTCACCTCTCCTCTCCCCCTCCCCCTCTCTCTCTCTCTCTCTCTCTCTCTTTCTCCTTGGTGTATGTTTAGCCTTCGTCTGCCCTCTCTTTCTGCCAGGTATCACCAGCGCCTTCATTCGGCCAGGTCCACCATTCTGTGTATTATGAGGCGATAAACTGGTGCTGCCCAGCCCAAACCGTGATGAGTCTCTTGTGCAACTGACCACATCACGACTATTGTCGCAAGCCATCGTCATCGCTGACATTGCGGGTGGTGGGTGAGGCCTCGTCCTCCCTCTCACGCCATCGTGCCGCCTTCACTGAACTGCTGACTCGCTCGCACCACATGCATTGAGTGAATGGCACGCTCACACCACCTTCACTGAGTGACTAAGTCGTTCACACTTTTTCAATTGAACTACCGAGTCACTCACACCATCTCCTTGACCTCCACCGCACCACCCACATTGAGTCTCTGAGTTACTCTCGCCACCTCCATGAAGTCAAGGATTCTCTCTCTCTCTCTCTCTCTCTCTCTCTCTCTCTCTCTCTCTCTCTCTCTCTCTCTCTCTCTCTCTCTCTCTCTCTCCCCCCCCCCCCCCCCCCCCCCCCCCCCCCCCCCCCCCCCCCCCCCCTCTCTCTCTCTCTCTCTCTCTCTCTCTCTCTCTCTCTCTCTCTCTCCCTCTCTCTCTCTCTCTCCTACCAGCTCCATTGAGTCGCCGGTATTTGCTCACATCTCCTCCATTGTATCACTGACTCAATCATACCACTTCCATTGAGTCCCTGACTCGTTCACACCGCCTCCATTGAGTCACTGACTCGTTCACACCACCTCCATTGAGTCACTGACTCGCTCACACCGCCTACATTGAGTCACTGACTCGTTCACACCGCCTCCATTGAGTCACTGACTCGCTCACACCGCCTCCATTGAGTCACCGCTTTGTATGCACTGCCTACCATGACCAATGCCAAGACAAATCAAAATCTCCACTCAGGGAGATTGTGATATTGTGCTGATATTGTGGTTGTGAGATTGAGCCAAAAGTCGTTTTGCTGTTACGCAGAATTCCTTGTGCTGACGCCATTTGATGAACGTTTGGCAGTCGTTTCGCTTTCTGGTCGGTCGGTCTGCAATCATGTTCTTTTTTGTTCTGAGAGATAGACTCCACCCGATGGTACGGCCGATACGCTAGCTCAGGTGATATTGCCGCTACGTTGGCTCAGGTGACAGTGCCGCTACGTTGGCTCAGGTGACAGTGCCGCTACGTTGGCTCAGGTGACATTCCAGTACGTTGACTCAGGCGGCATTGCCGCTACGTTGACTCAGGTGACATTAGCGTTACGTTGGCTCAGGTGACAGTGCCACTACGTTGGCTCAGGTGACATTGCCGGTACGTTGACTCAGGTGACATTCCAGTACGTTGACTCAGGCGGCATTGCCGCTACGTTGACTCAGGTGACATTAGCGTTACGTTGGCTCAGGTGACAGTGCCACGACGTTGGCTCAGGTGACATTGCCGCTACATTGACTCAGGTGACATTCCAGTACGTTGACTCAGGTGGCATTGCCGCTACGTTGACTCAGGTGGCAGTGCCGCTACGTTGGCTCAGGTGGCATTGCCGCTACATTGACTCAGGTGACATTCCAGTACGTTGACTCAGGTGGCATTGCCGCTACGTTGGCTCAGGTGACAGTGCCGCTACGTTGACTCAGGTGGCATTGCCGCTACGTTGACTCAGGTGGCATGCCAGCTTGTGTCACATCCTGAGCATCACTACTCTCGGATCGGTTTCCAGTCCGCACCGCCGTCTGTCGGCGAACATGAGAAGGCTGGGTGCCGCGCGACACGCCACTTCTGGATCTCTCCAATACAAGCAACACAAGAGCCTTTTCAGAAGGCATCTCCGGCCTGGTACTGCCACAGGGCAGAGCTTACCTTCCGATCTATAAATCCATAGATACTTGTCACTCCATACACGACAATCCGCGCACATATGGAGTGGCCCAGCAGCTGTCTTGACCTGAGCTCGTGGACCGTATAGGTGAGGAGGGCCTGCCCAGCTGTGGACTGACGGACGTTCACCGTGGGTCCACCCTGACCTGAACCCTGACCTGAACCCTGACCTGAACCCTGACCTGAACCCTGACCTGAACCTTGACCTGAACCATGACCTGAACCCTGACCTGAACCCTGATCTGAACCCTGACCTGAACCCTGACCTGAACCCTAGCCTGAACCCTGACCTGAACCTTGACCTGAACCATGACCTGAACCCTGACCTGAACCCTGACCTGAACCCTAACCTGAACCCTGACCTGAACCTGACCTGAACCATGACCTGAACCCTGACCTGAACCATGACCTGAACCCTGACCTGAACCTTGACCTGAACCATGACCTGAACCCTGACTTGAACCTGACCTGAACCCTAACCTGAACCCTAACCTGAACCATGACCTGAACCCTGACCTGAACCCTGACCTGAACCCTGACCTGAACCCTGACCTGAACCCTGACCTGAACCCTGACCTGAACCCTGACCTGAACCCTGACCTGAACCCTGACCTGAACCCTGACCTGAACCCTGACCTGAACCCTGACCTGAACCCGACGGGCGTCACGCCGTGCTGCACACGTGGCGCCAGAGGACAGGGCACGTGCCGCTGGGGATGGGTGACGTCATGAGCCCTGACTGGTGACGTTAGATTCGGTATCCCGGAGGGGGTGGGGAGGCGGCACAGCACAGTCACCATCCCCGGCATCTATGTTACTTTTCACGAGGTTTCCGTGTGCGTTGTTGAGGTGCGGCTGGCAGGGCCAGGCGCCCCACCGCTGGCGCTGCGTGGTGCATTATGATTCATGGTGCGCTGCATTTTTCCTCGGATATCACCTGAAATATCTGGTGATATCCGGTACCCTTGCTCGCTGGCTACGGGAGTCGTCACTCGGTAGGATATATATGATTGTCCTTGCCCGGTGAGATATCTGAAGGCATCATTGCCTCGTGGGATATCCACTGGCGTCCTTACCCGGTGGGATATCTGATAGTGTTCTTGCTCGGTTGTATATCTATGGGTGTCCATACTCGGTGGGATATGCATGGGCGTCCTTTCTAGGTGGCATATCTATAAGCGTCATTGCCTGGTGGGATATATGCGGGTCTTCTTGTTCGGTGAGATATCTGACGGTGCTCTTGCTCGGTGGGATATCTGAGTGTGCTCTTGTCCGGTGGGCTATCTGAGGGTGCCCTTGGCCGGGGAGATATTTGTGGGTGCCCTTGGCCGGTGAGATATCCGAGGGTGTCCTTGTCCGGTGAGAATATCCGAGGGCGCCCTTGTGTCCGGTGAGATATCTGAGGGTGCCCTTGGGCGGTGAGATATCTGAGGGTGCCCTTGTGTCCGGTGGGGTGTTCAACAGTTTCGCTGGGCCAGCCGGTTTCCACATGGAACAGATAACCAGCCAGTAATTCAGCAGCAGGAGACCCGGGGCGGACGCCGAGAAACCTTTGGCTCTGTCAGTCTATCGACCACCGCCGCCACGTTCCTTCCAACTGGAGCCCAGCCGTCTGGCAGTACCGCCGACCGTGACTGACACAAATCAGACGGAGTCGCAATTATCTGCCTGTGAGATGGGTCTTCACTCAGACAGCTGCGAACTTGGCTAGGTCACGGGAGGGGGAATAGCGGGCCACCAAGTGCTCAGTCAGTACAGAACACTGGCCAATGTCCCCTCGCCTC
Source organism: Ashinkailepas kermadecensis (assembly GCA_034440615.1). Lineage (NCBI taxonomy): Eukaryota > Metazoa > Arthropoda > Thecostraca > Neolepadidae > Ashinkailepas > Ashinkailepas kermadecensis. The sequence continues at coordinate 21,903 of JAOTOM010001751.1, read as the reverse complement.
TCTCCAGCACTCTCCCCCTCTCTCTCTCTCTCTTCTATCGGCCGATCATTGCTGCCACGCCGACCTAACGAACGAGATGCTCCTACCACGGCTCGTTGCAAAAGCCCAATTCATTATGAAATGCTGGCGGCGGGGCTCAGAGAGTCTTGGTGCGGCAGACTTGGACGCAGTTTCGTCACTGGATTGCCAAACGGCGGAGGGCCAGGTCACCACGGTAACTGTTTGTGGGTCGTGATCCACAGCGTCGGGCGGCTCCGGCGATAGGTCAACTGAAAGAGTTGTGTCGCTATGTCCCGAACTGAGAGCTGTGTTGCTGTGTTCCTAACTGAAGGTTGTGTCGCTATATCTCGGACTGAGAGCTGTGTTGCTATGTCCCGGATTGAGAGCTGTGACGCTATGTCCCGAGCGGAGAGCTGTGTCGCTATGTCCAGGCTTGAGAGCTGTGTCGCTATGTCCCGAACTGAGAGCGATGTCGTTCTGAGTCCCATTGGCTCCGATTGCATTATTGGCAAGGGAACCAATATACAAAATCCCACATGCAACACAAAGCGGGCATATATTGCCTGTTACACACACACACACACACACACACACACACACACACACACACACACACACACACACATGTATATATATATATATATATATATATATATATATATATATATATATACACATATGTGTGTGTGTGTGTGTGTGTGTGTGTGTGTGTGTGTGTGTGTGTGTATGGTCTGGGTGGAAAGTAGTCCCTCAGATCCGCCATGATACATGTCTGATTTGTGGTGGTGGTTGCGACCTTACCACACACTCAGCAGCTGAGGCCATATGACGTCGCCTGCCCTTCATCCTAGCAGGAAGGGCGGGCATCGCGGGGAGTCGAACCCCGTACCTCTGGCTTGCCAGGCGTTCAGCTTTGTCACTGAGCTACCGACGCCCTATGTATCATATTTATATGTGGTAATGCATAACTCGTGATATGCCACTGCAGATAACACGTAGCTGTCTCCACTGCGATGGGCCGCGAGCACCTCAGACAGCACTCATATGGTAGCGCTCCAGGCACCGGCAAAGGTATGCCTCCGCCACCGTTGCCGGTGCGGCTCGGCGACTTTCCCGCCAGGCGCGGCAAAAACGCGAGCCACTGTGCGGGCGCATGGTCGGAGCCGGTGGGGGCGCCGCGCTGGCGCGCAATTACAACACGACGGCGCGCCGTCGGTCTGAGGTGTTTACCGCCACGTGCAGTCAGCCAGAGCTGCGCCCGGCCGGGCTCGGCGAGCCACCCACAGCTCTCTGTGTGCTGGAACTACTCTGCTGGCAGCTGGTGCCGAATGCGTTCCGTCACGTGGTGGGCGTCGCTAGCGCAGTGGTTGAGCTGAGCGTCTGGCGCGCCAGAGGTACGGGGTTCGATTCCCCGCGATGCCCGCCCTTCCTGCCAGGGTGAGAGGCAGGCGACGCCACATGACCTCAGCTGCTGAGCGCGTCGTGAAGCCACAATCCAATCCAATCCGCTCGGTGCTGGGATATGCAGTGGCGGAGATGAGCTGTTCACTCTCCACGTCGGCAGCTCCAACGACGCAGGTGTGCGATCACTCACGCTCGGTTTTTCCGGTGACGGAGGCGCACTGTTTACGGCCAGTCTGTATTCCTCCGGCGGTGGAGGTGCGGAGCCCGTGTTCACCCTCGGCAGCTACTTCTCGCCGCCAATTTGTTTATTGATCGGACGTCTCGCGCCATTGACCAGGTCCGGCTAGCCAAGGACACTGCAGCTCCTCAAGTACTGAGTGGTAAATATGCCTCCCTTCTAATGCTACTGCACGGCCTGGCGCGATGACGTGCTCGACAGCTGCCACGTTACCGAGGTCAAGATGGAGTGTGGTGTGACCTTCGCACTATGCCGTAAAACGTGGCCTCGCCTCCAACTGAGCACGCCGCAGTACAGCCGCACCGGCTGATAGAGAACACTTTGAAAACGAGCTTTCCTGCCATTGTTTAGTTGTACATACCTATCGAGGTTAATGTTCAATACTGCCAGAAATATCGCTGCGATAGAAATGCAATACGAGATGCAATATGAACAAGAACATGATATCAGACAAAGGGAATCAATTTGAACACGCATAAGGAATCGCCACAACAATAATTTCACAACTTTCGAAACGACGTTGTTCATATTTAAGCAGTAAGGAAGGCTTTGGTCTGTATCATGCACCGGTTTGCCTTCTGCCTTCACTTCACTATTTCTAGCCAAGTAACGTCATCAATAAACTACGACTTTGCTGTTCGGTTACATTGCACTGGTCTCCTTTCGGAATTATCTACTGAAAAAATAGCCAGAAGTAATGTCTCTGGCGAGGAAGAGATCCGAAGTAATTCCTCTGGTAAGACGTTGATGAGGAACACTCTCTCGACAAGGTATCGATGGGGGAGACTGCCTCTTGAACGACACCCTGACCACACAGACACCTGCTAATACCCACTACACGCTGCGTGAGAACATAGTCACGTGATTTTACGACGGAAACGATGACCTCCAGATAGGGACGATTGTCCCTGGGAGCAGAAGCGCTCCCAGGGACAGTTGTCGCTGCATACACGGCAACAACTCGAAAATTAGCTCGCCAAATTGCCGTCTGCAGCACCTTGACATTTGACTCCCTCCAGCTGGAGACAAAGAACGGGCGGCACTTGCAGCTCAGACAGTGGAGTGGTGTTCGCCGGAGGCCACTGGGCGGATAATGTGACGTGCCCGTTCCGGTAAACAGAGGGTCCAGATGCGTGCTGCGACCCTGAGAGGGCTGTATATATGTCAGTGAGCACGGGACCGGATGCATATCGGACACCGTCAACAGCCGCAAACTGAAGGAAAACGAGAAACCTGGCCACTTGTTCAGTCAGGAGAGGAGATCATTTTCCAAACTGTTGTCCTCTTCATTACAGCTGAAATATTTATAGTTCGGTAGAAGCTCCACGATTATACCCACGATAGTCTGGGCATCAGAGAAGACCGACCGGTTCGTCCGAACCCCGTAGTTCTGATGGTCGCTAGCCGGCAGACTGGAGACTCGTCGTTCGGTTGCTCTGGTTGCATCTAAGCAATTGCTGCCAGGTGGTATCAAGCAACAATCGCGTTTGACGATGTCTGAACCTCGCCTAGCATGATCCTTGGATGACGCAGCCTCATTCGACCATTGTCCGAATCTCGCCTCACCTGACCCCTGTCTGAATTCTGCCCCACCTGCTTCCCCTCCCCCCACTCTACGTGACCCTTGTTCAGACTCCGCCCCACCCGACCCCTGTCCACACCCAGCACCATCTCACACGTGTGCAGATTCCACCACTCGTGACCGCTATTCGGACCTCACCTCACCTGACCCCGTGCAGACCCGGCACTAGCCGAACCCATCGCCCGTCCCTCCCGCAGCGGCCTGCCGCAATCGCTGGCCCACTTCTGCCAGCGTGGCGTCCGGCCCATTTGCAGCTCTCCCATTCGCTTCGCCCGACACTGCAGCGCCAGTCGTTGCGAGACACTGCGAGTTGTTGCGAGACGTTGCGGGACACTGCGAGAAGTTGCGATACACCTCTCGGGACGGAGACGGCCGCCCGGCGCAGTCGCTCGGGGCGAGGGTGCGACGCTCTGGGCGGCTACGGCTGCTGTCGCACCGCAGTCACACGCTGATGGCCGCCGCTCTGCGTGTTGCCGAGCACCGTCGGCCAGAAGTGGCTGCCAATTGGACATCGGCCACTCACTGTGCACCGTTTTTGCGGAATGCTCGCGCCGCCACGTGCCCTCCGTTTTTGTTTCGGCGGCGTTTTTACGCCGTAAAAGCCGCGCATGTCCCTCTCAGGTGCGGTGTTCACTCAAACGCTGGCAGAGGCACGTTGGTGGCGAGCACGTGTGCGTGTGATCGTCTTCAAACGGGAGGTGCGTGGCTACATTCGAGGGGCGCGTCGCGTTACCCGTCACGTCGCATGACTCTGCGTGAACTATTGACCCTGGCCGAACGGGGGCCGGCGCCCACCCGATCATAAAGCCGCCTCACGTCCGATGGCGCGCCTCTACAACGAGGAGGCGGTGCGGCTCCAACCCACTGAGTGCCACACGGCTCGCCCGACCTGGAACACGGTGCAAGGCCGACGGTGGTACAAAACGGCGGCGGCGGTTTACTCATCCGACTGACCTTCGCCCGCAGTCTCCGCACCGCTATTTGCGAACGGATGCATGTGATACGGAGACGGACAGCTAAGATCGTGTGGGTCCGCCTCAATGCCGCTCCTTCATCTCATCCATCTGTGCCTACAGATGACAGGTCTAATCTCTGCCACCAGAGAGCAGGTCTGGGCCCTCCTGCAAGAGAACAAGTCTGGTCTCTGCTATCATAGAGCAGGTCTAGCCCCTATCAGAAAGCTCGTATCCCTTATCTCCCCTATCGTGTAGTCAGATAGCCCCGTCGTCGTAGTCGTATAGTCAGTCAGGTGGCACCTATCGTAGTATCTTCCACCAGAGAGCAGGTTTAGGTTTTGTGGTCAGATAGAAGGTTTAGTCCCTGCTATCAGAGATATCTGCCACCACAGAGCAAGTCCTTGCCAGAGTGCAGGTCTGGTCCTTGTCGTCGGAAGTCCGATATAGTCACTGCCGTGGGAAGTCCGATATAGTCCCTGCCGTGGGAAGTCCGATATAGTCCCTGCCGTCGGAAGTCCGATATAGTCCCTGCCGTCGGAAGTCCGATATAGTCCTGCCGCGGGTGGGGGGGGGGGGGCCTGTCTATTGGCTGACGACTTAGGCGATTGAAATAGTTTTTTTTTCCTTCATAGACCAGTCTGGAGTTACTCGCCAAACTTTAACCTTAATAATCACCCATTAACACCGCAACTAACAAGGCAACTAAACCAAAGGCTACTCAGTATTCAGTTCGAGGCTCGGGAACTGCGCTGACCTCGGTTGGCAACTCTATGTTGGTAACTCTGTGTTGGTTGGTAACTCTATGTTGGTTGGTAACTCTATGTTGGTTGGTAACTATGGGCGTCAGGCCGGTTCTACCTGCCGTGCGAAGAGGTGTTCTGTTTGCCAGGAGCATTCAACATTGGGAAGTGTATTTTTTTGTGCCGATGTTCAAGTACTTTATTATGTGACATATAGCAATGCAATGCGCCTACCACAAAACTGTGGGGATCTTTGTGTAAACATTTTCGGGGTTGCCAGCATGACTCAGCAGGGAAGACTGCAGATCAGTTTTAAATTCATGAAGAAGGCAATGGAAGCTCCTAATTTGTGAAGATGTGTATGCTTTCAAATATATTATCAGCCAAAGTTCGAAGTCCAGCATTGCACATGGCACCCGTTTATAACCGACGGCAGTGTTCCAGTTGTGAATAGACGCTAACATTGTTTTCGTGTTGGATTATTTTCATTACGGTCTACAGAGAGCTTCGTAAGATCAGCGAAACATGAATGCAGTATGTGATAATAATTGCGTCGAATGAAACTTCCGATATAGAAAGTACGCACACCTTTATATGCATGTAAATTTATATGCATCACCTTTCCTCATACATCTTCAGTTGTCTCTTGAGACATGTCTCGTGACATGTCAATTACCCGCCATATCGTACCACAAAAAATCAAATAATTCAGTTTAAAAAGGAAAAGAACCGAGGTAGCAGCGGTTGAGAGCAAAAGTATTCACAAGTTAACGATTGGAAAGTGCGAAACAGGAACACACAAGGATAGAAATTCACTTTCTCTCCAAATTTCTGTCCACTCCATGCTACTCCACTACCGCCCGCCAACTGTGCGCAAAGTGGACTTGACACCAAAGTGGAGGACACCAGAAGCAATATGTCTGATTTTTCTGACAATTCGAGCCTGCATTTTGTGGGGAAGGCCGTTGTATCAACCTACCTTTGCACCATGTAACTCCCCTATGTCCTACTATAGACGTACACCAGATGAAGTAAGCTTCTATTTTGCAAGGGAGGAGATGATCGAAGCCCATTGATTCTAAGTCCACTTCGCAGTGGAGGAAGGGAAAGTAAAGTGGAAATGATATTATATAAAAAAGAACAATGCATGTGTGCAGGTTTTGTTTGTATTCTTGCCCAGAAGTAAACTATTTTTGTTGGGTTTCTAGCGTGCGAAGTATGACTATACTGACTTTTCAAGAGAATGGGGAAATTAGCTGTTTAAAAAGTGACCTATGCACGAAAAGTTTAGAAATTTTCATATCAGTAATGAAGGTAGAAAAAGTGACCTTCAGAGTTAGGGGAAGAACATCATTGAGAAAACTCATTGCTGCCCACTTGCTTTGGGTAGCGCGCTTCTTTACCTATCACTGCAGTAGGGCGCTCCTTTACCTACCACTGCAGTAGCGCGCTCCTTTGCCCACCACTGCAGTAGCGCGCTCCTTTGTCCACCACTGCAGTAGCGCGCTCCTTTACCTACCACTGCAGTAGCGCGCTCCTTTACCCACCACTGCAGTAGCGCGCTCCTTTGTCCACCACTGCAGTAGCGCGCTCCTTTACCTACCACTGCAGTAGCGCGCTCCTTTGCCTACCACTGCACTGTATTTATCCAAGACTGTGCAGTCGTTGCGTAAATTGCAACCGTAAATGAAAACTCCATGCAATATCGTATTGTCACGGATGTTTTCGTAATATATCTCAATATCGCATGCTCAGTGTCGGCAGAAAGTATTCACTGAGAATATGTGGAAAGCAAAGTTGCCAATCCGTGGTAGCGGAAGATAATTTGGATTCTTGTGTGTGTGGGGAGGGGGGCAAGAGCCAGGGGGTTCCTGGAAGGGGGGGGGGGGTCCTGAGCCAGAAGGCGCCCCTTGGTTCTTAAGACCTGCTAACCTTTACGAGACCACTATTTTATAAATAATGTATGTATGTATTATTAATAATATTATATAAATAATGTATTTATAAACAATGAACTGGAGGAGGCGTCACAGGTGTGGGAACGTCATTCAAGCTGGATGCCGAATTCAAGTGATTTTGTGTAAAGATGAAGACATTTTGTGTTTATGAAAATTTGAATCTGGAAGTTGGCAAACTCTATTGAAGCTTGCGGTGCTCCCCACGAGCATAGCATAGTTCTGAACACGGATGCACTTAATATTTTCCTTTTGTCAAGGAGTGTCAAGTAAAATTGTGGCGAACGTTAAGGACATCGTCACCAACCACAGGTGGATTTTCTATCATTTCGCAGGGGCTCATGACTCAGTGACGGCAATAATTTGGTAAGCTCCTCATTAATTACAAAGTCTAGCAGGCAATGGGGGCATTAGGCATCCGTGGTTGGGGAAGCGGGAGTCATGCTTTTCACGAATTTCTCGTACCCTGTGCTCGAATAACCGGAAAATAATCCTAGGATTTCAGCCACAATGTTTTGAGGTTGAGGAAAAATTCACCCCATGCCCTTCTTGTAACGACTCCTGAGTTAACAGAGCTGGTGACGAAAATTCTATAGGGGGAACGCACGGTTTCTTCCTCAGTCCTTACGGGCTCATACAGTGCTAAAAATCCCTCTGAAAATTCTAAGGATCCTTCATAGGATCCTTACGGGAGTCCCAATATACTCTCCCAGGACCCAAAGGGATTCTCACAGTTCCAATAGGGGCCTCTCTCATAGCTTACAAGACCCAACCAGAACTTCAAAGGGCGTTCTCAGATTTAAAAGGACCACCTTCAGAGCCCAGATGATTCCTCACCCAAAGTTCAGAGGGATCCTCATAGCCCTTGCGCTCTCACAATCCTTATATGATCCCTTCTCAAAGCGGCGGTAGCATGTATCAAGGACATCCTACAGGAGCTCAAAGGGACATATGAAATGGATAATTAATAGGGCCATCACAGACCTCTGAGAGACCCTCACCGCGGTCCTGAAAGGAAGCTGCATATGGTTCATTTTTCCTTCATGAGCACTCGCTTCACAAGCTCTCCTTGCCGGCCCTTACCTGCGTCACTGCCGGGGACTCAAAGGACGCTCATACGCCTGATGAGCGCCCTTTGCAAGACAAATTTCTTCACACAAGCCGTCCTATTGCAATGACCTAATAACAACTAGGGTACTAATAGTTGCGACATAATAACAACTAGGGATCGAAGTGAAGTTAAAACTGAGGGCATGTAGCCAGCCTAAACGCACAGCTCTGGGGACGGGAGCACTCTTGCAGGAGAGAAAATGAATCTCTCTTGCGGTCCTCGATTTCCTGGAATAGCGAGGGGCTCTCTGAGGCTAGTATAATTAAAAAAATATTTGTGTGCCCGTCAAAACATTGAGACGGAAAACCCATCCCTCCTGTCCCTCCTATTCCACAACGATGGTCAGCCATGAAGTTATAACACTGTACAAGGAGTTTGAGACATGACGATTAAGAAGACCGATTTCGTCTTCCCTTTTTGTTAGACTTTTCAAGATTAACTGACTACGAAATTAATCATGAAGCAAATGGTCGCAACTTCGTTCATGGCTACCATGGAGTATATTTTTGTTGTTGAAATGAAGACAGACATGGCTCACTCCCTTGCCTTGTCACCACTGGTATTATCTGCTGGAAAACGGCTATTTTTCGTGATCTTTGCAACCTTAATTTAGCAAGTTAAGACTCCCGAAATGGAATGTTTCCACATTGCAATTCCAACTGTTCTGGATAATACATCGCAGGTTTTAGCTAGAAACGTTTCCAGAAGTCCGTTAGTTCTCTTCATTGTCGTGAAATACATTTATCATGAAAACCGTTCTATTTTTAGGAACATAGATCAACAACACATTTCCCAATCCAGAGCATTATTGGACACACGTTCACCGTCCGGCCGCTAAGGGATGAAAAGCAGCTCATTGCATTTGCTTACCCAATTTTGCGACCCATCATTCAGAATTCAAATGGCTTAGATTGCATGGCAGTGCCATTGGTCAGCATTACAGTTAAATCACGTGCCCGATCGCCCAGCCGGCCGAGTGCGATGACGTTAATTGGAGACCGTGGCTGAATGGGGTCACCGTCAAATGAAAACTGAATGGCAAGCAGGCAGTGTCGTCACCAGACCAGACGCCTTTCGCTGGCGAAATCGCGCTGGGCGAAGAGCAAGCTCAACTGGATCGAGCCGGGCCGGACGATGCGAGCGCTGAGAGAGTTGGTTGGTTGGTTATTGGTTTTACGACACGTCGACCGTTGAGTCATGTAGCGTCGCCAATCTCTCACGCCGATTGGTCGCGGGCGAAGAGTAGCGACAGGTAAGACTCGAACCCACAACCTTTCGATTGTGAGACGAGCATCTTACCCCTAGACCACTCGTCCCCAGCGCTGAGAGACGGAGAGGCTGTCCGGATGGCTGTCCGGATGGCTGCCCGGTGGCCTGTTGACAAAGCTGGCGGACATGCGGCCGAGTCAGACGGCTGGAGCGGGAGGACCGGGGGGGGGGGCGCTGTCCCGATGGCTGTCTGGTAGCAAAGCTGGCGGACGTGCCACCGCATGAGACGTCCAACAGGCGAGGCCCCCGAACATGCAAGCATGCAAGGCACGCACTCCCAAGCTCCCAAACGCCTATTCTGCCGGCGACTTATCGGCAGGCGCCGGACAGAGTACACTTGCCGTCTGCAGCCAACAGTCAGCTACCGCCTCCGCCGCCGCAACCGCCGCCGCCTGTCATCCACTGTGTGGAACACCGACGCTGATAAAGGTCTATGACGTCATCTGTCTCGCACGCCAGGGCCACGTATCTAATGAAAAGTCCAGCCATCCGAAGCTCCCGTGAATTGTCTAACAGCTGGCTCGATGTCTGGATGTCGTCTGACAGCTGACCCGATGTCTGGATGCTGTCTGACAGCTGGCCCGATGTCTGGATGCTGTCTGATAGCTGGCCCGATGTCTGGATGCTGTCTGACAGCTGACCCGATGTCTGGATGTCGCCTGACAGCTGGCCCGATGTCTGGATGTCGCCTGACAGCTGACCCGATGTCTGGATGCCGCCTGACAGCTGACCCGATGTCTGGATGCTGTCTGACAGCTGGTTTCGTCCGACAGATACTTCTGGCGACGGCGCTGGGCGCGCTGGTGGGCGCCGCCCCCCAAAAGAAGGGCTACAGCTACCCGGTACCGGTCAACGGCCTGTACCTGCCGCCGCCTCCTGACCAGGGTGGCCCCATAAATCCCGGCGGCACCAGCATCGACATCGGCATTCAACTGCCGGACGTCACCACCGGCCGGCCCGTTACCACCCGCAGACCTGTCCCCACCCGCACACCTGCTCCCACCCGCAGGCCTGCTCCCACCCGCAGACCTGTCCCAGCCCGTACACCTGCTCCCACCCGCAGACCTGTCCCAACCCGCAGGCCTGCTCCCACTCGCAGACCTGTCCCCACCCGCAGACCTGTCCCCACCCGCAGACCTGTCCCCACTCGCAGACCTGTCCCCACTCGCAGACCTGTCCCCACCCGCAGACCTGTCCCCACCCGCAGACCTGTCCCCACCCGTACACCTGTTCCCACCCGCAGACCTGTCCCCATCCGCACACCTGTCCCCACCCGCAGACCTGTCCCCACCCGCAGACCTGTCCCCACCCGTACATCTGCTCCCACCCGCAGACCTGTCCCCACCCGCAGGCCTGCTGCTACTCGCAGACCTGTCCCCACCCGTACACCTCGCAACCTGTCCCCACCCGCAGACCTGTCCCCACCCGCAGACCTGTCCCCACCCGCAGACCTGTCCCCACCCGCAGACCTGTCCCCACCCCCCACCCGCAGACCTGTCCCCACCCGCAGACCTGTCCCCACCCGCAGACCTGTCCCCACCCGCAGACCTGTCCCCACCCGCAGACCTGTCCCCACCCGTACACCTGCTCCCACCCGCAGACCTGTCCCCACCCGCAGACCTGTCCCCACCCGCAGACCTGTCCCCACCCGCAGACCCGTCCCCACCCGCAGACCCGTCCCCACCCGCAGACCCGTCCCCACCCGCAGACCTGTCCCCACCCGCAGACCTGTCCCCACCCGCAGACCTGTCCCCACCCGTAGACCCGTCGTTACTACAAGAGGTCCCGTGGCAACCACTCCAAAATCATATCTTCCTCCCTCCACCCGTCGCCCGGCTATTGCCACCAGGAGACCTGTGGTTACCACCCGGCGCCCCGTTGTAACTACCCATAGACCTGCATTTACCCGCCCCCCGGTGATTACCACCTTCAGACCTGTGGTTACCACCCGGCGCCCCGTCGTCACAAGCAGACCGAAACCAGCTCGTCCAGTTACCCCGCCCCGTGGCAGCTACATTCCCCCTAACTCTCTGATTCCTGACGGCTCTGGACCTCCTGGGGGTCGGGTGCGTCTACCCACCACCCGTCGTCCTGCGGTTATCACCAGGAGGCCTGCACCCACCACACGACGGCCACCTGTTACCACCCGTCGTCCTGCGGTTATCACCAGGAGGCCTGCACCCACCACACGACGGCCAATTGTTACCACCCGTCGTCCTGCGGTTATCACCAGGAGGCCTGCACCCACCACACGACGGCCAATTTTTACCACCCGTCGTCCTGCGATTACCACTCGCCGTCCTGTGGTTCCCACTCGCCGTCCTGTGATTACCACTCGTCGTCCTGCGATTACGACCCGTAGACCCCCGACAACCACCCGTCGACCTGCAGTTGCTACCAGACGCCCTGCGGTTGTCACTCGTCGGCCTGCAGTTGTCACGCGAAGACCGACAGTTGTCACTCGTCGGCCTGCAGTTGTCACGCGAAGACCGCCGGCTGCTACCCGCCGTCCCACAGCGACTACCAGAAGGCCTGCAATCAGCACCGGCAGGCCAGCAGTTACCACTAGGAGGCCTTTAGTCACACCTCCTCCCTCATCTGGATCAGGCTCGGTACGATATCAACTACTGGCAGGCTAGCAGTTATTTATTATAGAGGGGATAATTTCTCGCCATGGTTAACTAAAAATATATTAGGATACAGAAAATGCAATGGAGATGTGGTGCGTCTTCAGGACGATCGAGTGTTCAGTCGAAGACCGTCCCCTTGAATTGTTCGGTAAAATGCGTCCCTCTGTGTGGAACGGGTGTCGCTCAGCGACGCTGGACTGCATCCCCTACGTTTGAATGTTCAACCGAAGTAGCTTTGCTCGGTAGAATAGGCACTCCTCTGGAGATACTCGAGTGCATCGCATCCTTTTATATCTCCTCATTCGGTGGCAGCCCTCCGAGCAAATGGTTGCCCTCCAGACGAGTGCCCTTCGACGAAAATTTCTGCATCCACCCCAGTATCCAGAGGGATGCAAGCAATGCTCTTTTCACATTGTTCGTGTTTCGATGACTTCGCAATCTGACAGCACAACCTTTCAACCGAAGCTGGGCTGCTTTGGCCGGATGCTTTTTCACTGTTCGGTAAAATTGAGTGGTCAGATTCCCCATTGGGCGATGCGAGGATGTCCTCAAGACTTCAGTTGTTCCTGGATGGCCTAATCCGCCACTGTCCATTTAATTGAATCCATTTTAATATAAGGAGCTCCTTATCAACGTAGCAGTGCTCAATTATTCCAAAATAATACACTTATTCACCTTGAGAGGCTTAAAACCAGTGTAGTGTGATGAGGGCAATGTGGTGTGGTGAGGGCAGTGTGGTGTGGTGTGGGGATGGTAGTATGGTGTGGTGAGGGCAGCGTGGTTTGATGAGGGCAGTGTGGTGTGGTGAGGGCAGTGTGGTGTGATGAGGGCAGTGTTGTGTGGTGAGGGCAGTGTGGTGTGGTGAGGACAGTGTGGTGTGGTGTGGTGAGGGCAGTGTGGTGTGGTGTGGGGAGGGTAGTGTGGTGTGGTGAGGGCAGTGTGGTGTGGTGAGGGCAGTGTGGTGTGGTGAGGGCAGTGCGGTGTGGTGTTGGGATGGTAGTGTGGTGTGGTGAGGGCAGTGTGGTGTGTGGTGAGGGCAGTGCGGTGTGGTGAGGGCAGTGTTGTGTGGTGAGGGCAGTGTGGTGTGGTGAGGGCAGTGTGGTGTGGTGTGGGGAGGGTAGTGTGGTGTGGTGAGGGCAGTGTGGTGTGGTGAGGGCAGTGTGGTGTGGTGAGGGCAGTGCGGTGTGGTGTTGGGATGGTAGTGTGGTGTGGTGAGGGCAGTGTGGTGTGTGGTGAGGGCAGTGTTGTGTGGTGAGGGCAGTGTGGTGTGGTGAGGGCAGTGTGGTGTGGTGTGGTGTGGCGTGGTGTGGTGAGGGCAGTGTGGTGTGGTGTGGGGAGGGTAGTGAGGTGTGGTGAGGGCAGTGTGGTGTGGCGTGGTGTGGTGAGGGCAGTGTGGTGTGGTGTGGGGAGGGTAGTGTGGTGTGGTGAGGGCAGTGTGGTGTGGTGTGGGGAGGGTAGTGTGGTGTGGTGTGGTGAGGGCAGTGTGGTGTAGTGAGGGCAGTGTGGTGTGGTGAGGGCAGTGTGGTGTGGCCGAGAAAAGTGGATATGCATATGTGCATGCCCCCGGCTCGTTTCGGTGCCGATGATTGCGATTGATATGCAAGGAGGTTTTCGTGTTTGGCACAAGTCTGGAAGCTCTCAAAACGCCGATTTGTAGGGGAATACATTGATCTACTTGAAAACCAGAAATATGTTATGTTGAAGATTTTGTTCTAGGATTATTTTGAAATCGCAGCTATGTAAAACCGAAGCCTTTTAGACATTGGTAGTAGTTTGAAATGGGAGGGCTGGTCGGAGGGAGCTCTTATTCGGTTGCAGAGGTCACAGGTAAGAAGTCAGATGTCTGACTCATGGTCGAATGTTGCACCTGGTCGTTGCCACCCGGTCAGCGATCACCGGTCGGAAGTCTGATAAGCGACTCACCCTCCAACGCCAGCCCGGCGGTCGGTCGGCCGGAGCTGACACCGGCTGGTCTTTTCCAGATGATGATGCACATGTCGCGCCCCTACCAGTTCGGATACTCGGTCAATGACGAGGCGGAAAACAACGCGTTCAGCCAGAAGGAGACCAGCGACGGCATGGTGATCAGGGGCGAGTACCGCGTGCTGATGCCCGACGGACGCACACAGGTCGTCACCTACCTGGCCGACTGGGCCAAGGGCTACTACGCCGACATCCGCTACGAGTAGGGCCAGGCGCGCCTCCTGTACACCACCAGGCGTTCACCAGCGGGCACGAGATCTGCACGCCATGGCTGCCCTCCAGACGCCACCTGTGACTGACACAGCCAGGCTGTGTGTGCATGTGTGGGCGGCAGGTCTCCGACCAGTGACGACGGCAGCTGGCGTTGGACTTGGACGAGTGCAGAACAGGGTCAGGGTCAGCTGCACGTTCAAGTGTCGGTAGCGGGAGGGGTTAACTATGGGCAAGTGCAACTGCCACAGTCCTATCTGTGGTGCCGCCAACTACCGCCACCAATGCCTGTGATACCACTGACAGCCACGGCCACGTCTGTGATACCACTGACAGCCACGGCCACGTCTGTGATACCACTGACAGCCACGGCCACGTCTGTGATACCACGGACTGTCATGGCCAGGTCTGTGATACCACTGACAGCCACGGCCACGTCTGTGATACCACGGACTGTCATGGCCAGGTCTGTGATACCACTGACTGTCACGGCCACGCCTGTGCTACCACTGACTGTCACGGCCAGGTTCGTGATGCCACTGACTGCCACGGCAACGTCTGTGATACCACAGACAGCTACGGCCACGTCTGTGATACCACCGAGAGCCACGGCCACGTCTGTGATACCACTGACAGCCACGGCCACATCTGTGATACCACTGACTGCCACGGCCACGCCTGTGATACCACAGACAGCCACAGCCACGTCTGTGATACTACCGACTGTCACGGCCAGGTCTGTGATACCACTGACTACCACGGCCACGTCTGTGATACCACTGGCCGCCACGGCAACGTCTGTGATACCACCGACTGTCATGGCCACGTCTGTGATACCACTGACTGCCACGGCCACGTCTGTGATACCACCGACTGCCACGGCCACGTCTGTGATACCACGTAGTGACACCGACGGCAATAGCAGCGCCAAGATGCCCGCCCTGACTATGATACTGAAACCCTGCCTGCATGTCGCGCCATAAGACGCGCCTATTGTGGCGAGTGGCTCGAGGGAATCTCTCGATGTGTGGCCGAATATGACGAACAACCTTCAGCGTTCACTCAGCGTGTGGCAGAGTGTGACCAGCGATACTCAGCGTTCACTCAGCGTGTGACACTGTGACCAGCGATCCTTGGCGTTCACTCAGCGTGTGGCAGAGTGTGATCAGCGATACTCAGCGTTCACTCAGCGTGTGGCAAAGTGTGACCAGCGATACTCAGCGTTCACTCAGCGTGTGACAGAGTGTGTCCAGCGATCCTCAGCGTTCACTCGGCGTGTGACAGAGGGTGACCATCGACCCTCAGCGTTCACTCGGCGTATGACAGAGTGCGACCATCGACCCTCAGCGTTCACTCGGCGTGTGACAGAGTGCGACGAGCGACCCTCAGCGTTCACTTAGCGTGAGACAGAGTGTGACCAGAGATCCTTTGAATCTGCTCGATGTAGGGTCAAGCAAGGCAGAGCTTGAGGCGACAAAGAAAGCTGAACGTGAACGGTGCGTGCGTGTGTGAGCTTGGTGGCTGTGAAAGTGTGAGTGCAAGTGGTGTTGTCTTGTGTTGGTGTATCTGTGTGCGAATCCAAGGTGGCATTTGGTGATTGGATTGCGAACTCTGTTCCATGAGCTGATTAGATGTACTGCTGATTGTTCGACAGCCAGTGCAAAACAAGATCACTGATAAGTTGAATTATGCCACCCTTTATTTGAAAGTTTGCTTCGTCAACGTCCAGTGACAGAATGCTCGAGTAGTTGATGAATGTTGACTGTAAGACCCGTCTATGTTTATGTCTTGTACATATTTTTGTGTTTTCATGAGTAATAGATATGTGAACACTAGCACCAAAACTATACTACTCGTTTGGTCAGCTGTGATGGGAGATGACGCTCGGTACGATCGAAAACAATCATCACTTGGACAATTCAAAGCAGCGAAGTACATTATCAATAACCTATTACTCGGAGCAGGGACGCTTTCTACAAGGGACGGACCAGGTACTCAAGATAAACACAAATATTTTGTGAAGCAGGTATTTTTGCTTAATGGAAAACGAATCAACATGGCCGATCCTGAGTACTCTGAAAGAAAACTACCAGCTGGGCGACACTGGGTGCTCGGAAAGAAAACTACCAGCTGGACGACCCTGGGTGCTCGGAAAGGAAACTACCAGCTGGGTGACTGGGCATTCTGAAAGAAAACTATCAGCTGTGAGACCCTGGGTGCTCTGAAAAAAAACTACGAGCTTGGAATACATTAAGGTCTAGAGAGGACTTAGATAACAATGCGGTGTGTGTGTGTGTGTGATGGATAAGGAGCTGAAACAATTACTTGTGTCTAGCCACGAACTTTTAGGAGAGGCAATGACCTTTTTTTGCCCTTCTCCTTTCTACATCCACGAGCGGTTACTGTCCAGACACAGCTGCACAATGCGACTCCAAGTTATGGAATCTTCTTATTTGATATTTTTTCCAAGAGCGCTTAAAGCACACCCCCAGGCCTGTTTTGAATCGCCAAAGCAGCACCCAATAGTTATCGGAAGAGCATATGCACAGATTCGAATGCCAGTTGTTCGAAGGGAAACCGGCAATTCCAAAGGAATGCGCCTTAATTACCCTGAAACCTACTGATAGCACACATTAAGTTTGCCCATATGCACAACCGTAAATGTTCCAAAACAACTTTAGAAAGGCGAACCTAGACAATTCCTGCCGTGGATGCTTTTGAACTCCCACTTGCTTCCGAAATCTTTGAATAGGCCGCATTGTTGACGTACATTTGCATGAGAGATAGTTGCTTATTGACTTAGCGTTCGCCCTGCAGCACCTATAAATATTTTATACCTACACCTATTATATATAAGGATCTTATGACACATGAGCTGAGCCTACGCTGGAGAGTAGCGATTCTCAGCATGTCCACGACCCCCTGAGGACATGACATCGCCAGTCGGCGCAAGAGGAGCAGCGATGTGGTGCTGGGAAGCTAATTCAGCTCTGTCGTGAATGCCGCCCGGAAGGGAGTCATTCACTCGGTGGCTTTTAGAAACGATGCCACGATCACACACAAGTACTGGACGCTCCAAATACTGCTCTGAACGCACTGAACCATCAACAGGTCACACCCAGAACGCGCTGAATCACGAACAGGTCACACTTTGAACGCTCTGAACCGCGAACAGGTCACACATCTGCTTCACCCGTCGGGACCACTAGGTGTCGGAAAAGCGAGACAAATGCTTTCCGTTCATGGATGCAGCTGAACACAAAAGGCGGCACGTGCAGATACAATTTGTGGTTATTTATGGGAAGCATGAAGAAAAAAACAATGCAGGCCACGCTTTACTGACCTTGAGATTCCGTTGTCCATTCAGTCCTCCAGAGGTTTGTGAGGCCTTGTCGAGGCCCAGCAATGCGTTGAGACGTATGTAGGTCGCTCCAGTTGTGCAAGAAATAGACCGGAGTCTGCTGCGGACTCCTGGACCTGGAACCGTGCCTTGGTAATAGCATGGGTGCTCAACTGGCAGCATTCCTCACATGCAGGAGAACAGCCGCCGAACAACACAACATATCTCACATGCAGGAGAACAGCCGCCGAACGACACAACATTCCTCACATGCAGGACAGCCGACGAACGACACAACATGTGTCCTGCCGCCCACCACCGGCACAATATGCTTCCTGCCGCCCACCGCCAACACAACATGCGTCCTGCCGCCCACCACCGAGACAACATGCGTCCTGCCGCCCACCGCCGACACAACACGCGTCCAGCCGCCACCGCCAACACAGCATGCGTCCTGCCGCCCACCACCGACACAACACGCGTCCTGTCGCCCACTACCGACACAACACACGTCCTGCCACCCACCACCGACACAACATGCGTCCTGCCGCCCACCACCGACACAACACGCGTCCTGCCGCCTACCGCCGACACAACATGCGTCCTGCCGCCCACCGCCGACACAACATGCGTCCTGCCGCCCACCACCGACACAGCACACGTCCTGCCGCCCACCACCGACACAACATGCGTCCTGCCGCCTACCACCGACACAACACCCGTCCTGCCGCCTACCACCGACACAACAACCGTCCTGTCGCCCACCACCGACACAACATGCGTCCTGCCGCCCACCACCGACACAGCACACGTCCTGCCGCCCACCACCGACACAGCACACGTCCTGCCGCCCACCACCGACACAACATGCGTCCTGCCGCCCACCACCGACACAACACCCGTCCTGCCGCCCACCACCGACACAACACGCGTCCTGTCGCCCACCACCGACACAGCACACGTCCTGCCGCCCACCACCGACACAGCACACGTCCTGCCGCCCACCACCGACACAACATGCGTCCTGTCGCCCACCACCGACACAGCACACGTCCTGCCGCCCACCACCGACACAAAATGCGTCCCGCCGTCCACCACCGACACAGCACACGTCCTGCCGCCCACCACCGACACAACACGCGTCCTGTCGCCCACCACCGACACAGCACACGTCCTGCCGCCCACCACCGACACAGCACACGTCCTGCCGCCTACCACCGACACAACATGCGTCCTGCCGCCCACCAACGACACAACACACGTCCTGCCGCCCACCACCGACACAGCACACGTCCTGCCGCCCACCAACGACACAGCACACGTCCTGCCGCTCCACCACCGACACAACACACGTCCTGCCGCCCACCACCGACACAGCACACGTCCTGCCGCCCACCACCGACACAGCACACGTCCTGCCGCCCACCACCGACACAACATGCGTCCTGCCGCCCACCACCGACACAGCACACGTCCTGCCGCCCACCACCGACACAGCACACGTCCTGCCGCCCACCACCGACACAGCACACGTCCTGCCGCCCACCACACCACACCACCACCGACACACACGTCCTGCCGCCCACCACCGACACAACACGCGTCCTGCCGCCCACCACCGACACAACATGCGTCCTTCCGCCCACCACCGACACAACAAATGCGTCCTGCCGCCCACAACCGACACAACATGCGTCCTGCCGCCAACCACCGACACAACATGCGTCCTGCCGCCCACCACCGACACAACATGCGTCCTACCGCCCACCACCTACACAATACACGTCCTGCCGCCCACCACCAACACAACACACGTCCTGCCGCCCACCACCGACACAACATACGTCCTGCCGCCCACCACCGACACAACACACGTCCTGCCGCCCACCACCGACACAACACCCGTCCTGCCGCCCACCACCGACACAACACACGTCCTGCCGCCCACCACCGACACAGCACACGTCCTGCCGCCCACCACCGACACAACATGCGTCCTACCGCCCACCACCGACACAGCACACGTCCTGCCGCCCACCACCGACACAGCACACGTCCTGCCGCCTACCAACGACACAGCACACGTCCTGCCGCCCACCAACGACACAACACACGTCCTGCCGCCCACCACCGACACAGCACACGTCCTGCCGCCCACCACCGACACAGCACACGTCCTGCCGCCCACCAGCGACACAACATGCGTCCTGCCGCCCACCACCGACACAGCACACGTCCTGCCGCCCACCACCGACACAACACGTGTCCTGCCGCCCACCACCGACACAACACGCGTCCTGCCGCCCACCACCGACACAACATGCGTCCTTCCGCCCACCACCGACACAACATGCGTCCTGCCGCCCACAACCGACACAACATGCGTCCTGCCGCCAACCACCGACACAACATGCGTCCTGCCGCCCACCACCGACACAACATGCGTCCTACCGCCCACCACCTACACAATACACGTCCTGCCGCCCACCACCAACACAACACACGTCCTGCCGCCCACCACCGACACAACATACGTCCTGCCGCCCACCACCGATACAACACACGTCCTGCCGCCCACCACCGACACAACACCCGTCCTGCCGCCTACCACCGACACAACACACGTCCTGCCGCCCACCACCGACACAACATGCGTCCTGCCGCCCACCACCGACACAACACACGTCCTGCCGCCCACCACTGATACAACACGCGTCCTGCCGCCCACCACCGACACAACACACGTCCTGCCGCCCACCACCGACACAACACACGTCCTGCCGCCCACCACTGATACAACACGCGTCCTGCCGCCCACCACCGACACAACATGACCGACAACCGTCGGCTGCACGCAACAGAATGTCGGACTGTGAGGTCGAAGTGACGAACGTCACGTACGTGTTCTGACATTCAGCGCTGCGTATGTGTCGGGTATACGTAGGGGCGCACCCTACATTTCCCCAGGGTGGTTGGGAATGGCAAAGCCGCTTGTATTTCTTTTTGTTGACAGTGGAGGAAGGGGCTGACCTCTTTGGGTCAGCTCGTGAGCACACTGGACAACGTGTCAGGTATGTGACGCGGTGTGTGTGTGTGGGGGGGGGGATGCAATGGGAGACGTTCCAAGCATACGGCGGGCACTGTGCACTTGTCAGAAGAACGTTTGTCTGTAAGCACACTTGTGTCACATGTCACCGTTCCATGCTCGCAAGCTGTGATTTGTATCAGTATGTGTAGCTTTGTGATCATGGCGAAGGCTCGAAACGTTACCCCTAGAAGCGATCTCAGTGTGCACTTCTCAGCACAAGCGTTACACCTCTTCTACTTGCCAGTGAATTCATTGATACAAATATTCAGTAACTACACGACGAAGCTCGACAAGTTTAACATCCAAAGTGTTGTTACATGCGCAAGCGACTATGGGCCTTTAACCGCTGTCGACCAGTTCCAATCAAGCTAAGCAGCGTAAGCAGTAGCTAACGTAAAGCAGAAGCTAACACCAGCTGCGAGCCGATCCTAACATGATGCGTGTATTTCGCGAACACCTAGTGGTATGCTGCAGTCGCGTGAATTTAGCGTGCTTACTGTCGCAGCAAGAATGAGCATGGCAGCGCGTTAGTAGCAGCCTTCCGGGGAGAATGCGACTTCAGCTATATGAAGACGTTACGCTGTACCTCAACCCTGTGCGTGTGCACTGTGGCTGGCTTTGCCCATGCTCCACTGTATCTGGTCTTGCCCACGCTCCACAGTGGCTAGTCTTGCCGATGTTCCACTGTGTCTGGTCTTGCCCACGCTCCACTGTAGCTGGTCTTGCCATCGCTCCACCGTGGCTGGTCTTGCCCACGCTCCACTGTGTCTGGTCTTGCCCACGCTCTACTGTGGCTGGTCTTGCCCACGGTCCACTGTGGCTGGTCTTGCCCACGCTCCACTGTGGCTGGTCTTGCCCACGCTCCACTGTGGCTGGTCTTGCCCACGCTCCACTGTGGCTGGTCTTGCCCACGCTCCACTGTGGCTGGTCTTGCCCACGCTCCACTGTGGCTGGTCTTGCCCACGCTCCACTGTGGCTGGTCTTGCCCACGCTCTACTGTGGCTGGTCTTGCCCACGAACCACTGTAGCTGGTCTTAGACATAAGACATAAAGACATAAAAGATCAGTGCAACTATGAGCCACAAGGGCCCTTCTTGGTTGCACTTGGTACACTGAACCAGTTGCCCACCAAATCTGTCAATCAACCCACCCTGGAATACAGAAAAACAAGCCCCCTATTCTTATAATGATTGTCTATGCCGTTTTTAAAGATGTTCAGTGTGTTGCTACTGACAATTGTTCCTGGAAGCTGGCTCCAGTGTTCTACTACCCTGTTGGTGAAGAAAGACTGTCTTAACCTTGTCCTGCTCTGATTAACTTTAATTTTGAATTGATGACCTCTAATTGCATCATTTCTGTTAAATTCAAACATTTCCCTTAGATATCCCTGCTCCTGA
>JAOTOM010001750.1:0-78577 GCA_034440615.1 Ashinkailepas kermadecensis | reverse complement strand
AAAGGAAGAATACGACATCCTACTCGAGTAGGTTGGATTAAACCCATAGTCTCATTAAGATTATTGATGCACCTTAGTAACTACAATTCACTCGTCTATTCCACTTCGTCCATGCCACGCGGTTCTCAAATATCAGTGCGGAGTGATTGTAAATCATCCCTGATTAACGAGTTTACTTCATGTAGACGTCTGCGACTCCACCTGCACCTCCCAAACTATCCTACCCTACCTCTACCCTACATAAAATTGAACCTGTTCAAGGTGCCCACATAAACACAAAACAATCTTGCTCATTAATGGGTGTTGACACTCAGCAGCGTTGATGACCAGGGCTAGAATGATAGCCTGTTTAAGCATTTTTCTTATTCGAATACTATCCTCACCTTCCTCATTTAAAGGTTAAATGGAGCCGTTTGACAATCAGCTGCTCTGCTATAGAGTTCTCAAGATTCCTGAAAAAGTGCACAAAGATTATGATGTCACAGTTTTGAAAAACAAGTATCTGATTAGCCGAAAGCAAATCATTTTCCTCTTCACATCTAAGTTTAGTTTGTTAGTTATTTGGGCTTCAGGCGCATCAACTTCATTGGCCATGTAGCGCCCATTCTTCACATCTAGGATTGCGAAGTATAAATCGAACCCTGTTGCAGACTGATCGTGTTTTATCCGTCGCACAATTGCAGCCAATTGAGGAGATATCGAAGCTGGATATGGTCACCCAA
Source organism: Ashinkailepas kermadecensis (assembly GCA_034440615.1). Taxonomy (NCBI): domain Eukaryota; kingdom Metazoa; phylum Arthropoda; class Thecostraca; family Neolepadidae; genus Ashinkailepas; species Ashinkailepas kermadecensis. The sequence goes on along the minus strand of JAOTOM010001750.1, from coordinate 77,855 downwards.
GTGCCAGGTTACGAAATTCAGGCTGAAATAGTTCCCAGCGTGACCAAACCTCCAATCTGAAGTGTCAGGTCGGTCCATCACGATCTCCTCAGTTTTGAGATAGTTGCGTACATATGACTTCCCGTTCTGCGTGTTCTTGAAAGCCATCTAATTTGGGGACAACGATAGCAACGATAACCATACAAACAGCTATTCATAAACTGGCATTGTATAACATAACATTGCACATCATAGGTAATCCATTCGCCTGGAATTGCGATACGCGATGTTCGTTATCACGATGCCGGATCCCGTTACGATGGGCAAAAGTATGATATCTATAGACGGGATACTTCGAAACGAGGCATGAAGACTTCCACAAACACGCACCAATAGGCAAGATGTCAATACTTCTTTTGGAAGGATGTTGGTTGGTTGGTTATTGGTTTTACGACACGTCAACCGTTGAGTCACGTAGCGTCGCCAATCTCTCACGCCGATTGGTCGCGGGCGGAGAGTAGCGACAGGTGAGACTCGAACCCACAACCTTTCGATTGTGAGACGAGCATCTTACCCCTAGACCACTCGTCCCCTTTTGGAAGGATGTCGATTCAGTGTTCAGTAAGTGGTATATTACACTCTATTTCGCGAATAATTTATAACTGATGCAGAACACGTTTCAGCAGATGCAAGGAGTAACAGTGTTGTCATGTCTGGACCCAAAAGTTGCAAATCACCAGCTGGAGTTACACTCGGAGTAACAACCATTAACAACGTTTGTATGTCACTAAGGTCTGTTTTCGTGTTGTCGCTGTCCGCATGGGACCAAGGGCTTACCGATGACAATTCAGAAGGCGATGGAAGAAATTCTGAAGCAGTGCAGGTTCAGGTACCCGGGAAATGTCCTCGTCTGTGCGGCGACTAGGAGCGATTGGCAGATTTTCTAACTCGTCTGCGGGAACACAGGGTAACACTAAACATGGAAAATACACGCTGAGACAGACGGCTGCGAATTTCCTTGGGTTTACCGTGTCCTCGGCGGGAGTCTCGGTGAGCCCAGAGCGGGCTAGTGCGTTAGGACATTAGGCGTCAGGACGAAAGAGCTCCAGTCACTACTGGGCTGTTGGGCTTCTGCTCTCGTTTCGTGCCTGGATACAGCACCTTCATGGAGCCACCGAGGAGGATGCTGCTGAAGGAGGCGATGCCGTTCAAGTGGATAGAGGAGCTCGCGGCAGTGCTCAAAGGGAGACGTGCTGTACCAGGCAGTCGCGGAGTCACCATTTACGACCCTCAGCTTCCACAGTCATAACTTTGGATGCAAGCGATGTGGGCCTGGGTGGGGTGCTGTCTCAGCCTAACTCAGAGGAAGAGAGGGTGGTAGCATTCACGTTGCGTACGCTAAACCAAGCCCAGAGGCGCTGCAGTATGGTAGAGAGGCGCTGGCGGTTGTGTGGACAGTGGCGAAATGGAGGAAGTATCTCTGGAATCAGCAGTTGTCTGCGACTTGACCATGTGGCATTGCAGACACCGCTGACGTCACCGGGTGTCGCCCAAGCTGCCATGAGGATAACAAAGTGGTCAGACTGGCTCATGGAGTACTCGTTCACAGTTTAGCGTGTGAAGGGAGGTGTACGTCCTGCAGATGGGTTGTCGCGACTGCCGGAATCGGCAGAAGTGGTGGAGGACAAATACAAATGTATCGCTACAGTAAGGGACCGTCCGGCAGCAATCGATGAAGAGTTGGTGGCGGCTATAAGTGAAGATCGTGTTGCGTGATCAGGTATCGCGTCCGTGGTCTTGTAGGCCGAGCGACTGCTCGCCTGACCTTCAGCAATTCTTCCACCTCGGGGATCAACTCACTGTGCAGATGTATGGATGTGCGCGGCGATTGCCTAATCGTTCCAGAAAGTCTGCTTCGCTCAGACTGCCCAGCCTGGCACATCAGTGGCACCAGAGCATCGTCTGATGCAAGCAGCGCCTGCAGGAGCTATATTGGTGGCCTGGCATTGATCGAGATGGTGGAGGCAAGAGCTGTAAAGTCTGCGCCACTGTGTATGGATGAGACGGCGGTACTTCGACATACTCCAATGCATTCAGTGCCTTTACCAGCGGCAGCCTGGAACAAGGCAGGGCTGGACTTTATTGGACCTATGGATGCAGCCCACGCTCAGCGATATGCCGTGGTCTTGGCAACCGACTTCTCCCAAGTAGGTAAACGCTGGATTTCGCTCGGAGCCAAACTGTCACGGGTGTATTGAATTTATCGAGGTCTTGGCTTCACGCAAAGTATACCCCAGGGAATTGCTTTCCGACAACGGCACGTACTACATATACCTTTTTCTCAGAAATTACCTGCAGAGTGTGGGTGTAAGTCATATCCGGGCCCCACGCTACCAACAGGGAGCATCTGGGGCAGTAGAACGGTGCAATCGCGCCGTGAAGGCGACGTTGCAGGCAGCTGACCAACGAAGGCTTGACCGCCGGGCGTGTCGGCAGCGGCTCCTGCAACAGAGCATGAACATTCAAAACGCCGACTGGTACTGGTACAAGCACAGATATGGCGCAGCTGCTCCACAGGAGGCAAATCTGCATAGGGTTGCACGGCATGGTGGCCAGTCTAGCTACTCCAAGAAAGACGTCCTCTCTGGCGCTGAGGCGACGCGCTGCGGACAGTCAAGGAAGCAGGAGTATACTGACACAATATGTCACAAACAGGTGCCCCACTTCCGTTTCTGAGAATGGATCCGATACAAACCGAAAAATATTATTTCTTGAAATGCCATATCAGACTTAAAATAGAATAGGCACAGCAAATTCTCCTTCTGGTGATTCTTTGGAAAATCACACATCAGGAGTGACATTTCTTTAAAATCGCGCCACTTAGTAGTGGCAAGGGAGCTCCATCGGTGTTAAAATAATGTTTTTTTTTCAGGTGTGAGATGTTGAAATGAGCACAACAGAATGTTGAAAATCTGCATGGAATTAATGTCAATGAGAAAATGTGTATGCCCTTGAAAGTAATTTTTGAGCCAACAGAGTGCTGTGGCTACACCCATGTTTGTTTTGAAATACAAAACAAAAAAGCAAACATTTGCAAGGCATGTCATTTTAGTCTTGTGATTTGAGTCTTTAGTCATTTGAGTCTTATGACTAAAATGCAAGTTATGAACAAATGATATAAACATGTATCCGATACATATACTTCCGATACTTCGTGAATACTATGCCATGACACAAAGTAGAGAGTAAAAACACAGCATAATTATTCATGCTTAGCATTACAATTGTCAAATTGTCAGCTGCCAGTCAACAAAGAATGAGGGGTACTGAAGTTATTTACAAAAAAAACAATGAAAATAACTACAAATAAGTATTATTGATGTGAAAGGATACTTACCTGTGTCTAATGAAATCAGAGAATTATATATATACATACATACATGCATGAATATATGTATATATGTATATATATATATATATATATATATATATATATATATATATATATATATATATATATATATATATATATATATATATATATATATATATATATATATATATATATATATATATATATATATATATATATATATATATATATATATAATATATATATTAGCCTGGTCCAAACATACATGGTAATTTTAAAAGTTTCAAGGAAGTGCACTCCACAGGTTTATTTTTATTCCACTATATGTGCCTGTATTGTGTGCCAAATTTTGGACGATTTCATGCATATTTAAAGGTCGCGCAAAATCCCATCTTTGGTTTCTCTCTTTTGCAGATGGCCTCCTCAGCACCGAGTACGCGAAGTGGACCAGAATGGTGGTTATTATGGAGTCCCCTTGAGTTTTTCTCAACTGCACGGCTTCCAACGCGAGGCGACGTACTTCGCATGTCACAATTCTTTCACCTGAAGCAGAAATTGCCTTTCCCGGAAAGCTTCAAGAAGACCTATGAAGCCTGCTGTGCCATCTGGACGAGGGCAAGGATCCCTACCCTGCGGTTGGATTCCTGTGTGAGGAAGTTGGAGAGTTCATGCGGGAATACCAGAACCTGAAGAAGAGCCGAAAGCGAGGTGACACACAGGCGATGATTTTCCACGCATCACTCGGCGACCTCTTCGACATCGGAGCCAGTGATGCTCTGGCGCAGATGACTGTTGAAGAGGATCGTGTGTTTTACCAAATGCAACGCGAGGACGTCACCTCCTGCAGCATGCCTGGCCCTGATCTCGTGACAGCGGGGAGGGAGAGTCGGAAGCGACTTCGGGAAGAACAAGAGAAGGCGAGAAGGTCGAAGGCAAATGCTGAGGCAGCTTCATCCTCGGTGGCGGCGGCTCGGCTGTCTTCCACGTCCTCCTCCAACCTCGAGTCCGAGGACAACGAAGACTTCACTTCTACTCCCAGTTGCTCGACAGCGTCTGCAGCTCCTCCCAAACGACCAAAGAACATTTTCGCCTCCCCTGCTGTCGCATCAGCCCTCGATCGAGTCAACCTTCTGGACCGTGGAGCCGTGTTCGTGGCAGGAACAGTGGCACGGGCCCTTGGCCATGATCTTTCAGATCTGACCCTCTCCAGAAGCTCAGTCAGGCGATCTAGGCGGCAGGCACGGCTTCAAGCGGACACTCAAGATCGAGAAGACTTCACCCCCAAAGGTCCACTTCTCCTACACTGGGATGCCAAGCTTCTCCCAGACTACACTGGGGATGGGGGAACGGTGGACCGTGTGGCCGTGCTCGTTACTGGCCCGGGCGATTTCGAGAAATTATTGGCTGTGCAGAAGACGGAAAGGGGAACGGGGGAGGCACAAGCAGCGGCATGCATGGCGACTCTTGATGGTTGGTCACTCCGTCCTCATATTCAAGGTCTGTTCTTCGATACGACTGCCTCCAACACGGGTCTCCACCGTGGAGCTTATACGCTGATTGAAGAAGGACTCGGGAGGGAACTAGTGTGGATAGCTTGTCGTCATCATGTCTTAGAGATCGTCCTCTCCAGTGTCTTCAAGGTAGTCTTCGGGCCCACGGGAGGACCTGAAACTGGACTCTTCAAGAGGTTCCATATGTTTTGGCCCAAAGTCAACCAAGAGATGTACGTTGGTGCCCCAGGTGAGATATTCCGCGACCACAGATTGGAAGAGCAGCGCATTGACATGGTTTCCTACATCCAGCAGGCTATGAAGGAACAACAAGTGCGAGCAGACTACGCCGAGTTCCTCAGCCTGAGCCCCCTCTTCTTGGGTGGAGGGGGTGATCAGCGGGCCAAGTTTCGGCCCCCAGGCCCGACGCATCACGCGCGGTGGATGCAGAAGGGATTGTACGTCTTGAAGATCTTCCTCTTTCGGGACCAGTTCCGTCTCGCTGCCAAGGAATTGCGCGCCATCAGATCACTCCCGCTTTTCGTCGCCTTGATCTATGTCCGGTTCTGGAACGAGGCTCTGCGTGGCATACAGGCCCCCCGCAACGATGTGGAATTCCTCCAAACCCTTCCCGAGCATACCCAGACAAAGAGGTCGCAGATGCTGCCATCACCGCCTTTGCACGCCATCTCTGGTATCTGGCAGAGCACCTGGTTGGACTGGCGTTCTTCGACAAGGAGGTGGACGTGGTGACGAAGCGCAAGATGGTGACCAACCTTGAGCGGGAGAAGAAGTCAGGGTGCCCCCGTCGCTTGCAAGGAGTCCCAGAGATCGGAGTTGGGCTGGAGGAGTTCGTGACCAAGAGGACGCTGAAGGTGTTTAACGTCATTGCTGAGCAGGGGAAGGAGAATGCAAAATCGTCCTTCTTGAAGGAAGACCCCGGAAAGTGGGAGACGAACACAACGTTCCTGGAGATGAAGAAGTCTGCGGGTTCTTTGAATGTCGTTAACGATGCAGCAGAAAGAGCTGTTTCTCTCATCCATACCTTCAACACATCGCTGACCAAGGACGAAGAGCAGAAACAATACCTACTCCGCCTCGTGGCTAATCACCGGCGCCGCCTCCCTGCTCCGACCAAGGGGGACTAATGAAAGAGGGTAGTTGCTGAATTGTAGAGGGACAGGTTGAAGTCCCACCTCATTTCGTCATCCAAGTTGGCACGATGAAGCATTATTATTTATTAAGGTTATTTTGTTTTCATAGAAAATAGGAGCTATGCTATGCGAAAGAAGAACACAAATTAGCATCCTTCAGTTTCTCTTCTGTCGGAAAAAAGACACCCTTTTACTCGACCCCTAAAATTAAACAATAATTCCTGAAAATTGGTCTGAATGTTACTTATGAACAGTGTAACAAAATAAAACTTGTGGAGCTAACAATATTTCAACTTTTATTTTTGGACCAGGCTAATATATATAGATATATATATAAATATATATATATATATATATATATATATATATATATATATATATATATATATATATATATATATATATATATATATATATATATATATATATATATATATATATATATATATATATATATATATATATATATATATATATATATATATATATATATATATATATATATATATATATATATATATATATATATATATATATATATATATATATATATATATATATATATATATATATATATATATATATATATATATATATATATATATATATATATATATATATATATATATATATATATATATATATATATATATATATATATACATACACATATATATATACATATATACATATATACCTATATATATATACATAATTTATCATCTGAGATACTTATAATGACATGCTCTGGTAGTAAAACCAACCTTGGTGACCTGGGGTCAAACTGCGACATTCAGGGCCATGTAATTTGATCTGCTGCATCCTTGATAGACAGCAGGCATCTAGGCATTAGAATCATTTGGATCTGAATTGATACAAATTTATGTCAGTCTGTTTGAGTTGCAAGTCAAGTCATACTTTGTGGGATCTGAGTCTGAATTGAGCCAATCAAATAATTTTGACCTGCTCTGAATCATGAGTTGAATCAGGTATCAAGATCTATGAGTCACATGTGAGTCGACTAAAAGAAATTGGGTAGAGCACAAGTCTGCATGCTACAGTAGGTAGGCACACTTCAACTTAGGCTTACTTACCTAGGTGCCTAGGTAAATTTGCAGTATAAGGCATCATTTTTTAGTTTTGGGAATTTTTCTTTGGTATACCATGTTTATGAATGTGGCTAAAATGGTGGGACCAATTATTTTCCGTGCAAATGCTTACTTTTCAGGTTGCTAGCAAAATAATCAAAAAAAGTGGTGTTGATTTAGGTAACATAGCATAAAAAGAAATGTTGAACAAATAAAACACAAATGGAACATAACCTAACCTAGAACAAACTAGCGAAACTTTGGAGAACAAAAATAATTTTTTTAAAAAAATATCAAGCAATATATGTTCTGGCAATTCTCAACATGAAAAAAACTAACTCAGCCTAGCTTAACCCAAGCTGTTTGAAATAAAAAAAATCCTTTTTAAAGAACCCTGGTTCTTTGACAACACATTCAACCACTAGGTCATATAGCATCTCCAGCCTCTCACTGTGATTGGTTGCCTATGGATTCAGTAATGCTGCGGGTGGCAAGATTTGAACCAACAATCTTGGGATCGAGAGTCTGATACTCCACCAACTGAGCTGTGGCCCAAATTTTGGTTTGATTTAAAAAAAATTTTTTTTAAAACTTTCAGGTATTATTGTGCATGGTATATGGTGGTAAGAAGACAAGTTTTGACACACATTTCGTCCATAAAGCAAACAAATGTGTCAGGTTTGGCTAGGTTATGTTGGCTTACATTTTTTAAGTTGGGAAATGTTTCAATTTTTAAAATTCACACAGAAAATAAATCCCATCATCTTTATCACATTCGTAAACATGGTAATCCAAAGATAAATTTAAAAAAAACAAGCAAAAACACCCTATAAAACAAATTAACATGAGCCCAGGTACCTAGGTACCTACCTGGGTGCCTAGATACCTACCCATGTGCCTAGGTACATACCTGGGCGCCCAGGTACGTACCTGGGTGCCTAGGTACGTACATGGGTGCCTAGGTAAATACCTGTGTGCCTAGGTATGTACCCAGTTGCTTAGGTACCTACCCGGGTGCCTATGGATTCAGTAATGCTGCGGGTGGCAAGATTTGAACCAACAATCTTGGGATCGAGAGTCTGATACTCCACCAACCAAGCTACTGTGGCCCAACTTTTGGTTTGATTTTTTTTCATTATTTTTTTTGTAAACTTTCAGGTATTATTGTGCCATAAGGTGGTAAGAAGAAAAGTTTTGACACACATTTCCTCTATAAAGCAAACAAATGTGTCAGGTTTGGCTAGGTTAGGTTGGTTTACATTTTTGAAGTTGGGAAATGTTTCAATTTTTTTTAATTCACACAGAAAATAAATCCCGTCATCTTTATCACTTTCATAAACATGGTAATCCAAAGATGAATTTTAAAAAACAAGCAAAAACACCCTATAAAACAAATTCACATGTGCCCAGGTACCAAGGTACCTACCTGGGTGCCTAGGTACGTATCTGGGTGCCTAGGTACGTACCTGGGTGCCTAGGTACCTACCTGGATGCCTAGGTACATACCTGTGTGCCTAGGTATGTACCCAGTTGCCTAGGTACCTACCCGGGTGCCTATGTACCTACCTGGATGCCTAGGTACCTACCCGGGTGCCTAGGTACCTACCTGGATGCCTAGGTACCTACCTGGGTCCAGGTCCACCACCTACCTGGGTGCCTAGGCTCCTACCTGGGTGCCTAGATACCTACCCAGGTGCCTAGGTACCTACACCGGGTGCCTATGGACATACCAGAGTGCCTAAGGACCTACTCGGGTGCCTAGGGACCTACTGGGGTGCCTAGGGACCTACCCAGGTGCCTATGGACCTATCCAGGTGCCTAGGGACCTACCCAGGTGCCTAGGGACATACCCGGTTGCCTAGGAACCTACCCGGGTGCCTAGGGACCTACCCGGGTGCCTAGGAACCTACCCGGGTGCCTAGGAACCTACCCGGGTGCCTAGGAACCTACCCGGCTACCTAGGAACCTACCCGGGTGCCTAGGAACCTAACCAGGTGCCTAGGTACCTACCTTCCTAGGTACGAAGTTGGTGCGTTCTTTGATATCTGGTTTCACATTGGTACATGTCTTACCTATATAGGTAGGTAGGTACCTAAAGAAGCACAAACTGAGAACAACTGCGAGACTACACCAACCTACCCACCTGCATCTACCGAATCCGACTGGAACAACCACAAAACTGCGGATTAAGAAACGGGACAGCGAGTACCCGCGGCCGGCCATATTTACGTATGCAAGAAAAGCCACGGCGGCCACGGCTATGAAAATACTAAGAGAGAGGATAATACCCACCTCTTTCATGTCCTCATTTCCGGTCACACTGTATGTAACTCCATAGGCAAGTTTAGTAATTATACCTACTAAAGTTCCGGAAGTTTAGTAAACATTCCTACTAAACTCACTTCCCCTCTTAGTAAATATACCTACGAAACCTTCTCGAGGATGTGTTTGGGGGGTTGTGGGGGGTGGTTTTGTTTTTTTTTTGGTTTTTTTTTGGTTTTTTTTTTTTCTTTTTTTTTTGTTTTTTTTTCTTTCTATTTTTTTTTTTTTTTTTAATTTATTTTTAAAAATTAAAAAAAAAAATAAATGTAAAATATTTTTTTATAAAAAAATTTGTTTTCTTTTTTTTTTTTTTTTTTTTTTTTTTAAAAATTTTTTTTTTGGGGGTGAAAAAAAAAAGTTTTTAGATTGATTGTTTTAGTATAATATTCCTTAAATCATTTTATATTCCGAAACCTATATCAGGGTCGCGGCAGGCAGCAAATCAGTCGGTGCATGAGCGTCCTACTCGTGGGATGTGTTGTGATTATTTATTAGTTGTGCGGCGTGAGCATGTCGGCAGTATCAGGTATGGATTTATAAACTTGGTTGACATCGATTAAGGGTACTTTTGTTATCATTTTCTCTACCGTTGCTCAGGAAGTTGGCTTATAACCGCATCCTTCGCTAATTTAACCACAGCGCCAATTTGTCATCTGGCAGTCATCCGTCCGCTGCTAGATGCCGTAGAGCTGAGTGCAGTCTCGACGTAAATTAGAAAGCGTATTGCAATTTGCTGATATTCGTAAGTTTAATTCTACTTATTTCAGCAGCGTCAATAGTAAAACCTATTTCGTTATCAAAACTGATGTGAGAATTATATTTGCTGGTCGCTTTTAATTTATGCAGATCACTATGTTGGGTCTTCTCCCTCTATCTCGTTCCTGAGACCACGTGACCTGGGAGCAAAGTTCCGCTGTAAAACCGACTAGTGACAGCACTGCCCTTAATGATTACAGCATCTCAAGGAACTTTCTGCATTGGATGTGTCAGTTTGGAGTATGAATTCTTGGAAATAAATGTCAAATTAAGGCAGAAACATAAGGTTTTCAATGTCAAAGAGTGTTAAATTGAGTGCATTAAGTGTTGAATTTCTTTTTTATCACCTATGTGACACACCAGGTACAGATACTTATACATGATGTGCTATATTTGTAGGGTGAAGATTTTGATTGTGTATTTCTAAGCAATCAGAAAAGTAATCATTTATGGAGAAAATAAGTGGTCACATGGTCATTTTTATGTTAAACATGTTTTTAAACATTTTTAAACATTAAATATGTTCTATGTTAAATGTTTCGCCTGTATGCAAAATACAAATTCCAAATAATCCAAATTTACCTTCATCTCCAATTATACCAAAAATGTAGCATGATCTATCCTAGCCTAGAATAACCAGTATTCTTTTACATCGGGTGTTCGTTGGTTGGTTATTGGTTTTACGACACATCGACCATTGAGTCATGCAGTGTCGCGAATATCTCACACTGATTGGTCGCGGGCGAAGAGTAGCGACAGGTGAGACTCGAACACACAACCATTTGATTGTGAGATGAGCATCTTACCCCTAGACCACTCGTCCCCACACATGTCTAGTGTAAACAATGCTATGGCAGAAAGTAAAAGAATACTGCCTTTTCATCATTTCTTTGCTTTTATACCTCACACTGCTATTAATGATTCACAGCATTCTGATGCCCTGTTCCTGGCTGATACACATTATGTTTCTACTTTAAGATCATTTGAAACTAACACACCTAAATCTTCTCCCTCTTCAATATCATCCAATCTATCTCCCATTGTATATCTGAAAGTCTTACATCCAGACCCAAGATGCATAATCTCACAGGTTTCATAGCTGAAAGACATCCACGATTGATCAGCCCGCTTGTTTAGGTCCTCAAAGTCTAGTTGAATATTACTAGATTGCTCACTACTGTTAGCCACTCCTACCAATTTGATGTCATCAGCAAATTTGAACACCCTATTCCTCAGCCCTACCTCAGTGTTATTCACACAGATGATAAAGATAGGTGGCCCTAGAACAGAGCGCTGTGGCACTCCACTCAGACCATCCTTCAATTCATGTTTACATCCATTTAACACTACCCTTCTAACACCCATATTAATTTAACACTATCCATTTAACACCCATGTGAACTTTATCAAAGGTTTTGCTAAAGTCCAGGTACAATACGTCCATCCTGCTTTGCTTATCTACTTTAGTCATATACTCAATAGACCACAATAGGTTAGTTACACAAGATCTTTGAGATCAAACGCCATGTTGGATATCCCTTAGAAAGTCATGCCTATCTAAGTGAGTCTGTATATTCTGTTTGACAAGTTTTTATAGTACTTGGAAAACTATTGAGGTAAAACTGACTGGCCTGTAGTTTCCCACACACCTCATACTTCCCTTTTTTTTAAATCGGTACTACATTTGCATTTCACCAATCATCCAGTACTTAAGAACACTGTATAGAATGCCTGAAAATGATACCTAGAGGAACTGCCAGTGCTTTGCACACTACTAAGATCCTAGCATACATAGCATCTGGTCGAGAAGCTTTATTATGTTTTATATTCTGGAACTGTTTTTTTATCTACAGCTTCTGTTGTTATTGTAAGATCCTCCAACCTATCACCTATTATGGCATATCTTTCAGTTGCTTCCAATGTACCAGTGTTTTCTTTAGTAAAGACTGGTGAGAATTGCCTACTTAGGCACTCCACTATATCACAATAGTGGAGTCCCTGTATCCAGAATAGTGGAGGTGTGTTAGGATATCCCTTTATAGATGCCCTAACACACCAAGCTTTATTTATAGCTATTCTATATGATTCTAGATTTGCCTCAGAGTAAACACCTTTTAGTTTCTTAAATGCCTGCTTGTTTGACTCCAGTAAATGTTTTACTTCCTTGGTCAGTCATGAAGATTGATTCATCTTGTTTAATCTAATTTGCCTATTGGGAATGAACATATCCTGACCTTGGAACAGTTTGTCTTTTACTGTTCTCCACATTTAATTGGCATGTAAGCCCCTCAATAACTCCTCCCAGTTAATTTCATTAATGTAGTTCCTGAACTCATTGTGTAACTCCCTTAGGCAATTTTGGAATAAATGCTTTATTAACTCCTACACTTCCAACATATAAGGGAAAGTGTATATTGTTGTGATCACTATTACCAAGGGTCTCTCCTATGCTTACATTCTGTACACATTCTCCTCATTTGTAAGCACCAGATCTAACATTTCATTTCCTCTTGTAGGTTCATGTGCCATTTGAATTTTTTCTCAAAACAAGCAATGGAACTTCTTCTTGACTTGTTTAAACCTCTAGTTTTGCCTTCCATCCCTGCTATGTTGAAGTCCCCAAACAATACAGTTCTCCCATGCACTCCTTATCTCTTCCTGCATCAACCTGTCAGTGTTTTCATTCTGGTCTGGTGGCCCAAATCATAAATCTTGTTCCATTCTTCAGAGTGACCACACAGAATAACCACAAAGATTCTACTCCTTCACTATGTACCCTATCCTCTACCGAATGACATTTCATTACTTGCCTGACATACAAGAGTATCCCACCGCCTATCATTCCCTTCCTTTGATGAGCATGCATTATGTAGCCAGTCGATTTAAATTCTTGCAAGTTATCTCCAAAATTCTTTCATTAACCCATGGCTCAGTAGTGCATACCAAATTTCTAGCTTTTCAAACAACATATATGTGTGCAGTTCCCCAATTTTGTTCCAACACCTCTAGCATTTACATAAAAAACGTGACAAGCTATTCCTTTCCTTGCTTGCAATACTTCTCTTTTATCAGCAATATCCCCCATGTCCTGCCTAGTTTCCCTGTTTCACACTCAGAGCCTCCTCATGCCTATTGCTGAGCGATCCCACTCCTCTCTTGCTCAGATGTGCCCATATAATGCAAACATTTCAGCCCTCCCCCAAAAATCCCCCCACAGCTCCAAGAACTTCAGCCCAAGCTCCTCACAAATCTTAGCAACTCTGCTATTTAGTCCAATGGCCCTAGAATACCATTCTACACTTGCACTTACCATAGGAAGTATGGATGCTACCACTCCTCTTTTCCTACTTCCGGCTAAACTACCTATCAAATCCAGGTACTCTTTTATTGTTTCCTCAGTATTGTGTCTTCCTACATCATTCACACCAACATGTACAATCATTGTTGCACTATCTCCACTTCCCTTCATTACTCCCTCTAACATCCTTTACTATTGCACCTGGGAAGCAAACCTGAGTCCTACTACTTGCATTCCTACTGCAAAATGCACAGTCTGTGTATCTAACTCTAGATTCCCCTGTGGCTAAAACCTCCCCCCCCCCCTCGCTCTCTCTGGGGACGAGTGGTCTAGGGGTAAGATGCTCGTCTCACAATCGAAAGGTTGTGGGTTCGAGTCTCACCTGTCGCTACTCTTCTTCCGCGACCAATCGGGGTGAGAGATTGGCGACGCTACATGACTCAACGGTCGATGTGTCGTGAAACCAATAACCAACCAACCCCCCTCTCTCTCTCGCTCTCTCTCTCTCTTCATCACTCACACCTCCATCCCAAACAGCACTTCTCTCCCCTTCTTGCAATACTGTAAACCTATTTGCCATTTCATAGCCTGTGCCTACTTTCCTTGGAGCTTTTCTAGTAATGGGGACGAGTAGTCTAGGGGTAAGTTGCCCGTCTCCCAATCGAAAGATTGTGAGTTCGAGTCTCACCTGTCGCTACTCTTCGCCCGCGGCCAATCGGCGCGAGAGATTGGCGACGCTACATGACTCAATGGTTGATGTGTCGTAGAAAACGATAACCTATTCTAATACTCTTATGTCTAGTTACTGTCCACTCTCCACCTTCCTGGGTCTCACTTCCACCATCCCTACTGCTCCCCGAATCCTGCACCTGGCTAACTCGACCCTCCTTACCTATGATGGGCCCTGTCAGAATTATGGCACTCCTTTCGACATTTTTGTATCGTGGAACATTCTTCCTCTATTGTAGAAACCTTTCCCTATGCAACATTTGCTGACTGTATTAGCTCGTCTAGCAACTGTCCGTCCAATTTTCCTGTTGGGTCTCTTACTATGCTATGCTTTCTTTCTGGTATGCTCAGAGACAAGTGGCCCCCATGTTTTCCCGGTACTTGCACTTGCATTTGACTCCAATAATATTTCGGTGCTATTCCTGACACGTCATCATGTTAACAGTGCCTGGCTGGGGGAACTCAAGGGACCACCACTCAGTTTTTCGACACATCGGTCGAATGAGTGGACGAAGAGAATGACACTCCTTCAATGCCTCCTTATGCATCAATTTTGAAGGGGACGAGTGGTCTGGGGGTAAGATGCTCGTCTCGCAATCGAAAGATTGTGGGTTCGAGTCTCACCTGTCGCTACTCTTCGCCCGCGACCAATTGGCGACGCTATATGACTGAACGGTCGACGTGACGTAAAACCAATAACCAACCAGCATCAGTTTTGAATACCCTGTGCAAATTCCAGGTCACGGACCTGGGACAGGTCGTATAGAGTAATGTAACAAAATCGTCAGTGCCGCCATACGGTGTAGTTGCAGCATATTAATACCAAGCTCAATTTGAGCTTTTCTTTCACAAACACAAACAACTCGCACACAATACATTTTCATTTGAAAAATGATAAAGGCCATGTAAAACCTATTTTCTTCTAAGGCATGTACTAAAGGTGATGGGCATCAGGTCAGGTCAAGTATCAGATATATTCTACACCATGCCTTCTTGTACATAATGTTGCTGTTAATCATGAAGTCTTGTCTAAATTTGGCTTCATAGCCATATATGTTGTGTGATGTGATAATGGGTGGCCAACCAATGACATGGGACGACCTGGCCTCGTGTGACCTGCATCTTACTTCACCTGATTTGTCCTTTTTGTTGACTTAATTCCAAGTTTTCCTCCCTTACTTGAAGCTTAAGTGCTCCTTTATAGATTCATACATTGTCCCATGGTGACCTAAATTCGGACCACAAGGTCAGATGCTGGACAGTTTATACAGATCCTTAGTATCATCAGTTCATCTTGAGAACAAAATTTTGAATGAAAAAAATATGTACAGGGGTTACTCAAAGATGGAATTACTTGACCTGATCATGTGGTATGCCCTGACTTTACCTCAGGATTTATGGATGTAAAACGGAGCACGCATTTTGCTTGACTAGTTCTGTTGAAAGGACCAGGACATACATATTTATATTCTCCAGACCATTCTAGAAGATAAAGGTCATGTCACTGGGTTGGCATGTTATGCATAATTAAGGTGTGATGTGAGCTCTATGCTATATTGACATACCGATGACGTTTTTCCTGTATCCAACATGCATAGCTTGTAAGCTGATTTCCAAGTCTCATTCTGACCCTGCCGAACAGGGTGATCCTTAAAAACTTATTTTCAGAATGTGATGCCCCCAGATGTGTTCCTTTGTGTCCAAAACCCCTAGAAAAAATATGGTTGCACATTATTCTTGAAGTTTCACTACTTGCTATATTTTACAGGTCTTTGTCAGTACAACAGTATTGTCAAAGTTTAAAGTGACAATTACTGATACAGTTTTATCTGATACATTACAGTTTTATCCATTTGATTTTGTTGCTGCCAAAGCTGAAGGTGTTTTTCTCCAAATATAATTGAGTAATAAACAAACTATTTTGATATGCCAGATATATCATGCACCTGGTCATCATGCACAATTATTGTCAGAATTTGAGGAAAGTCTAATGACAATAAACCATCTGAACATGCCTGCATACATCATTGGAGACCTAAACATTGGCCTATTCTCAATTCCAAATGACCACTTTGCTGACTCATTTTTCATGTCTATGTGCTCTCATGGTTTTCTTCCTCTAATATGAAAGGTGACTCGTGTATGTGATACACCATGCACATTAATTGACAATATTTTCTGTAAAAGTTTTCTTCCTCTAATATGAAAGGTGACTCTTGTATGTGATACACCATGCACATTAATTGGCAATATTTTCTGTAATGATGTATCAAAATTAAAACAGACTGGCATCATTAAATCTGATTTCTCTGATCACTTCTCTATTTTTACAACATCAGAATTTACAGTTCAAAAACCAATAATTGCAAAAAGAACAAGAACTACCTTTGACTTTCACAGAATTGACAGTCTGAGAAATCATCTAACAAATGAACTTGAAGGCATTTGTGATGAAAATGATCCTGAAAAAGCATGTAACAGTTTAATTAATGCATGTAAAAGTGGGATTGATACACTTACATATACTCAAGTCTTTTCAAGAAAAAACAGCCTCCATAAAACCATGGATTTCACCTGCAATATTATACTCCAATCAACTAAAAACAAATAATATTTAATCAAACACTTACACATCGAACTGCAGAAAGCAAGAAAAAATATAACAGGTACAGAAACACACTGATTACAATAATTAGAAAGGCAAAAATACTTCATTATGAGGTGGAATTAGACAAACATCAAAATAATCCAAAAGAGACATGTAAAATGCAACGAGATACTGAGGCAATCTCCTTCCAAACGTAATATCCCTGAAAAGAATGAATTCAGATACAGACATCAATCTATAAAATAATGCAGCTATAGCTGAAGGTTTCAATACATGTTTCACAGAAATTGCCCCAAAATTGAGAGAACAAATTCCTCAAAGCAACACCAATGCTTTAAAATATATGCATACCTACCCAGATATATCAATGGCGCTATTAGCAGTAACATAAAACAATTTAGATACAGTTGTTGCTTCTTTAAGTAGTGTTGGGTCAGGAATTGATGGAATAAATTATAGGATATTTAAGCAATCATATAGATCCATATTACCACACCTAACCCATGTCATCAACTTATGCCTGAGTAGTGGGATCTTCCCAAATTCATTGAAAATTGCGGTTGTAAAGCCCATCTACAAAAAAAGGTGACCCAGCAACATTTAGTAACTACAGACCAATTAGTATTCTTCCATATATGTCAAAAATATTAGAAAAGATAATCTACAACCAACTTCTTGAAAATTTCACCCTACACAACGTATTTTCTGATAAGCAATTTGGTTTAAGAAAAGGAAGGTCCACAGATATGCCTCTTCCCTTAATACAGAGCCTGATCACTAAAGGATTTGAAAACAATGAATATGTTGTTGGAATTTACCTTGATTTGAGAAAGGCGTTTGATACTGTTGACAAGGAAATATTATGTGCAAAAATGGAAAAATATGGTGTGAAGGGAAGTGCAATCAAAATGATAGTCATATTTATCAGAAAGAACACAAGCTACCACAATAAATAACAGTACCTCTGCTTCGATAAAAATTGAAAGGGTGTCCCACAAGAATCAATTTTAGGCCCCTTACTCTTTATAATATATGTAAATGATTTTGTAAATTTGCATGTGGAATGTGAGACATTTCTATATGCTGATGACACAGCCATTTTTTAAAAGCACTGACTGTACAGAGCTTCATAACAAGATCACAAATTCCTTGCCAAAAATTTCACAATTGCTGCATTCAAATCTTTTGTCCTTAAATGAATCCAATACTGTATACCAACTATATAATAATCATAAAGCAGATATTGATATCAATATTGAATTTAATGGAATTGCTGTTTTGCATACAAATCCAGTAACATATCTTGGTGTATACATAGATGGAAATTTGAAATTTGCATCCCATATCAGCAGTGTCTCAAACATAATAAGTCACAACATAGGAATGATATCAAAAATAAAATATCTTCTAGGCAAAAATCACCTAAAATTGTATAATGCATTAATTCTCCCATATATCAACTATTGCTGCTTTATCTGGAGTACAAACTATGCTAATCAGACACAGAAATTATCCTTACTTCAGAAAAGAATGATGCATATTATTGAAGGTGTATTTCCCCCTCAGAGTGCAAATCCTATCTTTGAGAAGTACAAAATATTAATAGTCCAAGATATAGCAAAACTTCCAATGTTGCTTATTATGCACAAAATAATTTATAATCAGCTACCTCATTCTATTAGACCCCTTTTCACAGAATCGTTTAATACCCCATACTCTACAAGATTACAAAACCACTTCCAACACAGCTATTCAAACAAAAATTATCGTCTCTTCACCATTGAATGTTTTGGACCCAAGCTTTGGAATACTATCATAACTAAACATTTTCTGCATACAGAGATACGAAATTATATGATTGTTCAAAAACATCACATTAAGACATACTTCTTGAGCAGATATTAACTGACTTGAGCATACACCTGTTGGATACTAAGTGAATGCACATGCATATGTATGTGTGTTTGTGTGTGTGCATGTCCTTGGCTGTATGTGTGTGCATGTGTGTGTGTGTGTCTGTGTTGTGTGTGTGCTTAACTATATATACAAGTTGAAAACAGCCAACCATAGTTCCTCCCACACTCCACCCAGCAACAAGCCTATGCTTAGCTGGATGGAGTTGTGGGAGGAGCCAAAGTAAGCAAAATGAATTTGAAATGAGGAGTGCTCACTATCATCTGTCCACTAACCACCTACTAACAATATAGTTTAGATCTTAACTTCTTGTTGGGATGGATCTAGGTCCAGTCATATGCCACCTTTGGGTATGACTACTTACAGCATTCTCTATTATTAGTTTTATTGCTCTAATTCCCGGTGCTTTGTATGCTTATTTAATTGTTTTCCATCTCTTAGCTGGGAGTGCCGCGACTTTACTGTTTATTTTATGGTGTTAACGTAAGGTGTTTGCAGTCGTTGGGTAAGAGGTAGGGACGCTCCTGGTCACCTGATCTTGGGTGGCGGACCTTAAAAAATACTATAAGTGACAGCTGACATGGCTAGTCGAAGTAGAAAAAATTTTTTTCTAAAATTTTTTTCTTGTTCTCTTTTTTGGGGGGGGGGCCCAAAAAAGCAGTTAGCAGTGTGTATATTGCATAATACTATAAGTGACAGCTGACATGGCTAGTCGAAGTAGGCATAACATTTACCTAGACAACACTAAAGAAGATATGAAATGGTCCAAGCTGCCATCAAATGGCGAAGTCCTCTGCAACTTCCTTCACTATCATCAGGAGGAGAAGTTCACTATTCATAGTAGTGCTCGTGCCATAGTTGGTCGGGTGGTAAAGTTTTTTTTTCAAGAGCCCGCATCCCCATGGTTTGAAAAGACCACTCCTGTGCTAAGGTAGAGAAACTGTATTCTGAATACCAGCAACTGACGAAGGGCAAAAGTCGGCAATCGACACCCCACATTGAAAGAAAGAGGCTTTCAAGCACACCTTAAAGTACTTATTTGATGTAGCCACTGTAGATGCCTTATATACTATCCTTATTCAGGAGGACAAAGATTTCCTACTTGTCGAACGATAATCATGCCGCAGAGGAAATATGGGTCCAATGTATGTCTCCCTGACTGCCAGAGAAAGCCACTCCTCCAAGCGAAGGAGGATACAAGAGAAGAGGATGCTATGTTTTCAACAAGCGGCCTCAACCTCTTTCGAAGGCGAACAGGTGGAGGCGTCAAGTACTTGAAGTAGCGATGGTCCAGATGTGTCCGCTGAAGAAGGCGACAGTGTTGTGGGAATAACTGTAGATGCGGAAGCCACTCCTGGTCCCTCCAGACGCCGAAGGGCGACAAAGAACAGTGTATCTCCGTCCCTTGCAGCGGTTCTTGATAGGACAAAAGTGGAAGACCGAAGGACAATGTGCATGCTGTCAGAAAGTGCTCGCTCTCTCGGCAGAATGTTGCCGAGCTCAACATCAATTGATCCTCCATCCGGCGCCAACGACAGCTGCATAGCGAACAGTTTGCCTCCTGCTTGACAGCAGAGTTTACTGCTGAAGTGTCACTGATGGTAGGCTTATGAAGGATCTGAGGCCTCAAGAAAATGCTGATGGACTCCCCATCCTCGTGTCGGGCAGCGGAGTCAGCCAGCTCCTTCAGTTTGCCGAGATCCCGAATGGCATTTGATACGACAGCCTCCAACACAGGCCATACTAATGGTGCATGTATCATTATAGAGCAAAAGCAAGTAGCAAGTCCATCCTCGTTGCTACTGTGTATGCGAAGTACTGTATCGAGGCACCCCTTCCCGAATCTGTTCCTCGAAATGACTTGGACCTTCTCAAGGCACTCCATGCCTGTGAGATTATTTATGAAGCGATTTCTAAAGCCAGTGTGGCAAATTTCCCTTCCCACCAATGTCATCTTTCGGAAGAGCTAGTGACCCTCAACTTTGTTGATCCGTTGTGGCATCAACCACCAAGAGTTCGATCGCAAATGCCCTAAACGAGCAACCTTTAACTGAAGGCCCTCCCAAAGGAGTGACAGTCACAGCTGAAGCTATCCAGGGACACAATTTGGAACACTTTGTGACCAAAGGAACACTAGGCTTATTCGAGAAGATGAATCTCCCGAAGGGATACCTGTCTGCACCCCTGGAGTCCTGTAACTCACGAGAGGACTTCCTGGAGGCATTCAATATTGCACAAGGCATCAGTCGCCAACGACAATGCAGAGCGACGTTCAGGAGTACAACAGATTACCCACCTGGTACGAGGTCCAACTCCAGTGCTTCCACCAAGTTGTCACAGCATATCGTCAACAGCTTCTGGATATGCAAAAATCTACGCTGGTCGGACAACATTAAGTGGAGTGGCGTCCATGACACTAGCGCCAAATCCTATGAGTGGCTAATACTCCCATTGTGACGGTGATTGGAATGCCAGCATATATTGCATGACCACGATGACCAAAACCCTTCAAAATGACCAGTAGCCTGTGTTATAGGAGTATGGTTAATTGTATATAGGCATGAAACCTCGAAGTTGTTGTGCAACCCCTAAATATTTATTGATCCATAAAATATTTTACACATCCATTTGAACCTCAAAGGAATACATTTGAAGGGTGGGAGGCGGAAAGTTACAGAGAAAATATTCACCCATATAGCTAAGGATCACCCTACTGCCGGACCTGCCTGGTCTTGACCTTTTTCGTTATCATCAAGGTATATTCATCTATGTTAGATCGCAATCAGCAATGGCAAAGGGTAACGAACACTTTCTTTCTTACCCTTTACATGGATTTAAGTCCAGATCTGCATGTTGACCTAACATGAACACGGTGACCCCATTATTGAAAAATCGAAATGTAAAGTATGCGTCTGTCTATCCACGAATAGCGCCTTCTAGGGGTGGTTTGCATGCTATCCCAGCTTATGTACGTCGGAACTTAGTGGGAGAGACAGGGAGGTTTTGATAACCTCCTCCCCTCGGCCCGGCGAATGTGGATTTGCCTGGCGGCTCGGCGGGATTAAGCGCAAGTTTCAATCCAGGATCATGCACCGAATGTTACGAAATACAACACTGTGTTTCTCATTCCAGAGACAAAGAAAATCGTGCTCTCCGATTCCGTAGCAAAGTTGCGCCCTACAAGTCCATAGTTCCATAATTGTAATCCAGTCCAGACCAAGAACTGGAACGAAGCAATTACAGCTTGAAACACACCCTGTACGGGTTTGTATGTTTATATGAAAGTTTACTGATATTTTGTGTTGTGAGCATGCGTCAAAATGCTCATGAAGTATATTTCGCGGGTGACTCGACTGTGTTTTTCATCCCTTTCGGTATCGGTTCCCTGTGTGAAAACAATAATTCCAACCTGGGGTATCTCTCCCCTGCTCGAGTAGTCCCAGTTCCTAAGCCAACGCGGTCGATGCGCCCTAAAGCACAAATCCACCACCACCACCACCCAGTTCCTAAGGGCTGAGTGTGTTGAATTCCGACTCTGTCTCGGCTGCTTCGCGCCTCGTTTAGCATTGGGTTTGTCTTCAAAGCGTGCTTTCTTCATTTCAGTCCGAAGTTAACGGATATGCAGGAGAGCGGTGTCCCATTTAAGGTGCGCTGTTTCGCGGAATTAATGCAGCTAGTCATTGAACCAATGTACTGTGGTGAAGACGTGCCTGCATCACTTGTCGGCGTAATGTGCTGCCACTTTGTTCCGTAACACGTTTCCATGCTACAGGACGCATGTGCTCGTTATCTTACGATGCTATTGAGCGCTGCCTCCCTTTCTGATTTCAGTCACCACCACACTGTCCTGTGGCTGTGTGTGACGTCACAGCACCGTCAGCGCGGCCAGCTAACCTGCGGCAACACATCAGGTGTGAGCGTTAGCGTGACGGCTGACCTACAGCAGTACTCGGCAGCTCCTCTAACACAGCCAGCTAACCTGCGGCAACACATCAGGTGTGACCGTCAGCGTGACGGCTGAACCTACGGCAACACCATCCGACACAGCCAGCTAACCTGCGGCAACACATCCGGTGTGACCGTCAGCGTGACGGCTGACCTACAGCAGTACTCGGCAGCTCCTCTAACACAGCCAGCTAACCTGCGGCAACACATCAGGTCGTTAGGGTGGGGGGTGACCTACAGCAGTACTCGGCAGCTCCTCTAACACAGCCAGCTAACCTGCGGCAACACATCCGGTGTGACCGTCAGCGTGACGGCTGACCTACAGCAGTACTCGGCAGCTCCTCTAACACAGCCAGCTAACCTGCGGCAACACATCCGGTGTGACCGTCAGCGTACTCCTACAGCATCTCGGCACTCCTCTAACACAGCAGCTAACCTGCGGCAACACACTCCGTTACCGCCAGCCTCAACCAAACCTGCGGCAACACATCCGGTGTGACCGTTAGCGTGACGGCTGACCTACAGCAGTACTCGGCAGCTCTAACACAGCCATCTCACAGCATGGAAGACAGAAATGCGTCAGGGAAGTGGCCGAATCGTTGCGACTTGTGTGGCAGAGAGTTTCGCTATCCCAGCGGGCTCATTGCTCACGTCCGAACTCACAGCGTCAGTAAGTTACACAGTCGTGATATATGTGGGAAGTCGTTTCGTCGGAAGAGTCATCTTAACGTCCACTACAATCGTCATTCGAGCAACGGGCCATACAAGTGTGAACAGTGTGGCAAATCGTTTGCTCAGAAGGGCAACCTTAAGCATCACGCTGTAGTCCATTCTGGAGAGAAGCCGTTCAGCTGTGACGTCTGTGGCAAGCAGTTCAGTCGACAAGACTATCTCACTTGCCACTACAGACTCCATTCCGGCGAGAGGCCATACGACTGTGAGCAGTGTGGTAAATCGTTTGCTCGTCAGTCCGACGTGAAGCGTCACGCTGTAGTCCACTCTGGGGTGAAGCCGTTCAGGTGTGACGTTTGTGACAAGTCGTTCAGTCAACAAAGCAGTCTTAATGTCCACTACCGACTCCATTCCGACGAGAGACCATGCAAGTGTGAGCAGTGTGGTAAATGGTTTGTTCAGCGGGGCGACCTGAGGGCTCACGCTGCAGTTCACTCTGGAGAGAAGCCATTCAGCTGTGACATTTGTGGCAAGGCTTACAGTCATCAGGGCACTCTTAATATCCATTATCGTGTCCACTCCGGCGAGAGGCCATACAAGTGTGATCAGTGTGGTAAATCGTTTGTTCAGCGGAGCGCCCTGAAGACTCACGCTGTAGTTCACTCTGGACAGAAGCCGTTCAGATGTGACATTTGTGGGAAGGCGTTCGGTCGACAGGGTACTCTTAATATCCATTATCGTGTCCACTCCGGCGAGAGGCCATACAAATGCGGGCGGTGCGGTAAATCGTTTGTCTATAATTCCCATATGAGTAAGCATTACCGGATTCATTCCGGAGAGATGCCGTAGAGGTGTGATCAGTACGACAATTTGTTGTTTAACCATTTCCAGCTGACCGCAGTGCATGCTTCATTCTGGCGGAATGGCGGGGGCCGCGGTAGCTCAGTTGGTAGAGCGTCGGACTCTTGATCGAAGGATCGTGGGTTCGAATCTCACAACCGACATAATTTCCCGAGTACACCCGCGACCAATCGGAGTGAGAGGTTGGCGACGCTATGTAGCCTAGCAGTTGAATGCATCGTAAAAGAACCCAATGTTCGTCTTCTTCTGGCGGAAGGACGCACAGTTATGTGGGGTGTGGGAGGATGTTCCGTTGCCCGAGCATCTTGTGACGTCATGACCAGTACTGGGTAATACATTCATGATCTTCGCTGCAATGTGTCAAAGTTCATATGTTGTTAGGATGTCGTGGATCGTGGTTTTCGTAGGAACGTAGTGTTGGGGTGATGTAAGTTGGAAAAATATTTAAACACAACATAATTCTAACAATTTGGCACCTGGAGCACTGCGATCCTATACATAATCCACGCATTTCAACCTTTACTATTGGGTGACATATTGTGACCTTCGTCAGTAGATGTGAGTACTGAAAGTGGAACTATCGCAAGTGTAGTCGTCGTAAAGTTGTGGTATTCACCTCATTTGTGGGTGAATGATGGTGAGTTGATGTTCAATGCCTGTTGTTCAATGTGGCACATATATGCAGTAGAAAACAGAACACCAAGCATCGAATACCAGGCCACACCCATGGGTTTAGCTGTGCATGTGTTTCGGAGTGCACTTCTCCCCCCCTCCAGTGTTGGGCTTCCCTTCCGAATAGTTTCAACTTTGAGTATGTGGTACCCCCCCCCCATACTGAAGCCATTGGGGCTCGCCCATTGCCTTCACGTATTTAGTGCCATCGGGGCCGGATTAAAAAGCTACCAAAAAACCCTGATCTAACCACGATTGACCCCTAAATGATTGATCTATCCTGTTTTTTTTTTTTAATATTTTTTTTCTTTGTCCAGCTTTGAACCCCGATAGAATCAGGTTTTTGGGTAAAGTAAAACGGGGAACGGGGTTAGATGCATTGTTGTATTGCGCTCCTGGGCTATGAGTTTGGTAGTTTTAGTTTTGTTTTATCGTTGATCTACCTTCGACTTCAACTTTCGGCGATACGGGGTGAGACCACCCCCCGAATCGCCCACTACCCACGCCGAATCGCCCGCCACCCGCTGGCGGATCCAGGGGGGTGGGCAATTCCAGCCATGCCCCCCCCCCAAGAGCTTCAAAGGGGGGCCATAGTGTCTTTTGGCCCCCTCCCCAAACCAACAAAAGTAAACCAAATTAAAATGCAGTAACCTTCGCTGATGTTAAAAAAATAGAGTTCCGGTGAAATAATCTCCAATTGTAAAGGTATTTTGTTATAATTGTTTGGAAGCACAATATGGTAGCATAGTAGATTCTGATACATCGAGGGTTCTATGCTGTTGAAGTTCTGCTTATAGCAAGAGATAACGAAATCAGCAGTTTCATTATTCCTTCGTCAGATAGGTTCATGAAGTTTGTTTAGCCAGTAACGGGCAAGCGGACCCAGTGAGCCAGATTTCGAAAGCGGAATTTGAACAGGATGTTTTGTGCGAGTGACCAGTTGAGCCCAGTTGAGCCCAGTTGAGCAGCATGTTTCGTATGTTGGTGTTGGGGAAAGGCCATATAGCCATATATGTGTTGGGGTTGCTAAGATGAAGAGACAGGCTACATTGACTGATTTTTTCAAGAAGAATAGCAAGAGGAGGTATGTATTTATATCCTGAATAAGAGATAACTGGTGTGTTTGCATGTAGGGGAGATTCGGGTGGTAGGACCGGGCTATCAAAGTTTAAGGGCATTCATTATTGCAGTTTAAGGTATCTACGAGACAAGTTTTACACATACCCTCATGCACTGGCGGATCCAGGGAGGGGCCATTCCGGCCTTGCCCCCCCCCCGAAGCGCTTAAAAGGGGGGCCATAGTGTCTTTTGACCCCCCGAAACCAACAGAAGTCAACTAAATTAAAATGCAGTAACCTTTGCCGAGGTTAAAAAATAGCGTCTGGATGAAAGAATCTCCAATTTTTAAGATTTTTTTTTGAATATGTAATTGTTTGGAAGCCAGTATAGTAGCATAGTAGATTCTGACACACATCGAGGGTTCCATGCTGATCAAGTTCTGCTTACAGCAAGAGTTGACAAAATCGGATCCGCCAGTGTCCACGTGCACGAACGTTGACGTGGTACAAGACGTTGAACGCGAACGTGAACGTGTTGGTAAACAAGAACAAAAACCCGGTAACATAGAAACGGTGGAGGTACGCTGGGGCCCCTGTACAGGAAATTATGTTGTCAATTATTATTTTACTTGTCATTTAATTTTAATTTTAATTATTATTTTTAAAATGTGCCCCTTTGCCAAATAGTGGTCGAAATCCGGTGCTTTTAACCAAAAATAGTGGGAGAATGGGTATCCTCCAAATCCGTTCGACCCCTCCCCTGATGCAATTCCTAGGTACGCCACTGGGGGAGGGGGAGGGGGCTGACGCCGAAAACCGAAAGTTAGCCGCCCCTAAACCGGTGGGCTAGATCCGCCAGTGTCGCCACCCACTCAGAATCGCCCGCTTTCATTCAGATGGGTTACTGGTAACCTTGGTCCCGTCATTTCAGGGTTCTCGCATGTGCACACTCTTAGGTTAGGTTAGGTTAGGTGAAACAATTTTGAGAATTGCATCTGAAATCGCTGCCATTAACATATTCAAACTAGCAAAGCTTTTCGAAATATCCTACCAATTCATCGTCCCTGAACGCGCCCATGACATAATATACAAATTGGTTCATTGGGTTTGAAACATTGCCGGATATGCCAAGTGTATCATGGAATAATACCATCAAATCAACTTCCCGATGATTACGTGAATGACACTATTTTGGTAAGCCGGTCACTTGTTGCCCATTTTGTCCGCCCCTGGATCCGCCCCTGGCATGACAGCCCGGGTGGTGGTATGGCATTCGTGAAAATTGCTCTGAGTGTATGTAATAGACGAAATAAAAGTTGTCTTGTATTTCGGATTTCCAGCACTTTCGACTGACATGCAACAAGAAAGATTTAACATGTTTCTCGATTTTTCGCTAATATTCAGCTTATTACCGCATTGGAACTTTTAGTACTCGATTGTCATATAGGTTTCTTCAGACATACTGCTTGGGTATCAACCACGGTCCTAGACAATATTTTTGTTAAGATCGTAGGGGCCTGCCCATAGACAATATGGACACTATCCTGGTGACGCCACCGCAGATAGTCGCGTTTGATGCGGATGCGTGACATCACATGACGACTCGGGCGTCACAGAGGTCATGTGACGTCACATTGGCATGGACGATGTTACGGCAGGCGTCCAGAATATGCACCTTATGCCCACATGACACTTCAATGATATTTACGTGCAAACTACAGCTGTATAAAAGAACAAACGGTGCGCTTTCAACGATACAGAAACGTGAAGAAGACCGCCACAAATGACGTCACAACTCACTGACCCGACGCGATCTGACTAGTTGTGCCGTCAAAGGATCGCAAATAATGTATCGGTCATGCCGTGCGGAGGTGCGCTACCTGTGGCGGTTTCCCGATAGCCACACCGGCACTCGGGGACATCCCCACCGATGGCGAGGGATAGCGACGGGGCTTGGACGCGTTGGTATGGCAACCCCCGCCACGCAACAGCGCATTGTCCTGGTTTCCCATTGGCCGCGGCGACGTGCCGTTGTTCCCCGGCCAAGGATCTTGTGGCGGCCCGTCTGAGGTTACGCACAAACGCCCCCATTATGCAGCACCGCCCGAGGGAACATTCTGATATTCTCCCCGAATGTTCCACACGTGTTTGCCGGCATCCGTTGAGACTTGGTGGCGCGGCAAACCCAATTATTCTGGGGCTGCAGCTGGCGGTGGCGGAGGGGACCACCTGCTGCGGCCGCCATCTGTCGCCGACACCCCCCCCCCCCCCCCCCCACACACACACACACTGACGGCTGTCACATCGCCAGGCCGCCATCGACCCCTCCCCCCTGTCGCTTTCTCATGGAACAGAATGTCACAAGAAACGCGCCACATGACAGCCAATGATGCGATCCAGACTGCGTTTAGGAATCAAGGATATGCAGGTCAACTCTCAGGGCCGTAATACAGTTCAAATGACCAGGTCGATCGGCATCGCTATCCCAATGGTACAAAACGCCACAATAAGCGTGTAATATCAGGGGCGGATCCATGAATTGCCAGTGGGGAGGGAGCGGGCACATTTCTTCGCAGGGACGCATTCGATGGGGAAGTCGGTTGACCGCTGGTTGCACTCTAGCATAACGAAGCATTTCTGTCGCGTTTTATTGCAGGGCCTGTCCAGTAAATGTGAAGGAAAGGGAAATACTAACCCTGAAATGCTCAAGAAATATATCTTTTCAGCAGGCGAGAGAAATATATGCGGATACCTATCCCAGCGTGTCCTACGCAAACAAGGTTAAAAACACACAGCATGTCGCAACTCACCGAGAGCCTGCCAGTGCCTCTCAGTTTCTCTCCCAACTCAGTGATCTGCTACGATCTTTCGGACTCACTTGCACCTCGTTGCCGGAGCGAGACCCGAGTTCTCGCACTGGATCCCCTTCTACCACCTCCCGGTCAAAATCACCTCCACTTCCGGCCGACTTACGGAGCTCAATATCTGCACCAACGTTACCTGCTGCCAACACCGGCAGATCATTGCCACTCCAGAACGTAAACCTCCAGATGCAGGAAACTGAAAGACGCGCTCGCGATGCGAAACGAGCGCGTCTTGCTGAAATGGAGAGAGTACGTGCGTCAGCTCGTCAAGGAGCGGACAAGCCTGTCGCTCCCAGACCAGCCACTCCTTCGCCGCGAAGGCACCTAGAGACTCCGTCCGGATCTTCTGCTGTGGGGAATAGCCCCCCCCCAAAAAAAAAATTGCGTCCTCCCCCTCCTCCCCGGGCGAACCCTCTCCACACTCCTCCCTCGCCGCGCCGACGAGTGGAGGCCCCGTCCCGCGCACCGGCCCCGGATGGTAACCCGTCCGGAGTAGACGCCCCTCCACCAGCGTCCCTGGCCGACTCTTCCCAGGCGCCGGTGCCGCGTGTGGGCGCGCGTGCCGAGAAATGTGTGATGCCCTGGACGGGATCATCCCCGGAGGGTGGGTCGCAGCGGTCGCGGCCGCGGACATCCTCGCTGGGGATGGTTTCTGGGGAGTACGCCCGGCCTACGAAGGCTCGAGTCGACAGCTAATTTTAGTTCAGCACTCAAGTCAACACTAGTCGGGGACTTCGCCTTTTAAGCGGTTTTACTACCCTCAACTAGCATTCTAATGCCTGTGATTTTACAATGGAACTGCAGAGGGGTTCGCACAAACATGGCCGACCTCGAGACAGTTTTAAACCAGCACTGTCCGATGGTCGTATGTCTCCAAGAGACAAAGTTACCAATACACTCCTCTCTCCATCTGAAAAAATTATTCGGTTATTACAAAAAACAGGGCATCAGAGACCATTGCGCACGGAGGTGTGCTCTTAGCTGTTCACCATAACACTCCTTATCAGGATGTAGCGTTGGACACCTCTCTCCAAGCAGTTGCTGCAACTGTCTGCTTCCGCCGGCACACGATTACAATATGCTCCATCTATCTTCCTCCTGGGCGGCTGCTACCGTCTGTTGAGCTCAGACGCCTGATGTCCCAACTGGTCCAGCCTGTCTTGCTCCTCGGCGACTTCAATGCTCACCACGTCGCATGGGGATGCGAATCCATAAATTCTCGCGGCCGAGCTGTGGAGAGTTTTATTCTGGACGAAGCCCTCTGCCTTTTAAACACTGGTGCAGCCACCCACTTCACGCTTCCATCTGGTTCTACCTCCGCGATCGACCTCAGTCTTCCAAGCCCTTCTCTGGCGCACTATATGACCTGGTCGGCTTCTGATGACGCACTTGGTAGCGACCATTTTCCAATTTTTATACACTACAATGACAGCGTGATGCTTGGCTGCAGGCCTCAACGGTGGAATCTGAGAAAAGCGGACTGGGGGGAATTTGAGCACACTATGGAGTCCTGCCTATCAAACAACGCTGATGCAGGTGCACCTTCGGTGGAACAACTTACTTCTATGCTACTGTACTCGGCCAACTCTTCCATTCCACGAACTTCTGGTGCCCCACGTCGCACTCCAGTTCCGTGGTGGTCAAGAGAATGCTGTGACGCCATACGAGCACGTAAGCGAGCTTTTAAGAAATTCAACAACAATAGCAACCAGGTACACTTAATTGCTTTTCAAAAGGCACGAGCCTTTGCGCGCCGTACTATACGGGCAGCAAAAAGGAAGTCGTGGAGAGAATACGTATCTACCATTAACCGATTTACCCCAACGACCCAAGTATGGTCGCGAATAAAGCGCATTGCTGGGCAATATAACGCGGCCCGTCTCCCCGTACTACACATAGCTGGTGTTGACGTGACCCACCCCGCTGAGGTCGCTGTGAAAATAGGCCAAGCCCAAGCAGCCCGTAGTGGAGACGGTAACTACTGCCAACAATTTCTCCGCCGGAAAGTCGAATTGGAAGCCAAGCCAATTGACTTCTCCACACCTGACCACTTAAGTTATAACCAACCGTTCAGTATTCATGAATTACGTTCAGCGATCAGAAGCCTAAAGAGTGTAGCAGAGGGACCTGACGAAATACACAATGACATGTTTAAACACCTACCTGTACGAGTGCTTCAAGCACTTCTGTCTACACTGAACAAAATATGGGGGAAGGCTACTTTCCGGATTCTTGGCGGGAGGCCATTGTGATCCCTATACTTAAACAAAAAAGACCGGTTTAGACCCGCTGCACTATCGGCCGATTGCCCTGACCTCGTGTTTATGCAAACTCATAGAAAAAATGGTGAACGTACGACTCACCTGGTTTCTGGAAGAACAGGATTTTTTTTACCAATGCACAGTGTGGTTTTAGGAAGCATCGCTGTACAACTGACCATCTCTTAACACTGGACACTGCGATTCGACTCGCCTTTAAGCGCAGACAACATGTGGGAGCTATTTTCTTTGATATAGAAGCAGCCTATGATTCCGCATGGCGACATGGAATCTTGTTGAAGGTTAAGCAATGCGGAATCCGTGGGAACTTAGGAATTCTTATTCAGCAATTTCTGAAAGACCGCTTCTTCCGCGTCCGAGTAGGATACGAGCTTTCTGAGCGATTCCATCAAATGAATGGAGTTCCACAGGGCAGTGTTTTAAGTGTTGCCCTGTTCGCTATCGTCATAAATGATATTGGGGATGCACTGCCGCAAAGCATCGGACGTTCGCTATTTGTCGATGACTTCGCGATATGGTCATCTGGCTCCAACACACCATCGCTAACAAGACAGCTGCAGCTGGGGGTAAACCATCTCCAAAGATGGAGCCTGAAAAACGGATTTCGCTTTTCCACAGACAAAACGGTTGCAGTGCATTTTTTCCGCAAGCCGTGCTCTCAAGCACCAAACACGGAGTTGTATGGGACGGCTATCCCTATTCAAGAAACTGCGAGGTTCCTCGGAGTGCAGTTCGATACTCGTCTGACGTATAAACCACATTTTAAAACACTGAAATAAAAATGTTTTAAGTCTATAAACTTGCTGAAATGTATATCACGGACCTCCTACGGTTCCGACCGAAAGACTCTAATGATGCTATATCGGTCACTCATCCGATCTAAGTTGGATTATGCATGCTATGTATACGATGGTGCCTGCAAGAGCAATAAGCGTACTCTCGATGCGGTGCAGCATGCGGCTCTGCAGACCGTCACGGGGGCGTTTAGAACAACGCCGATTGCTAGCCTACTCGTAGAGTCGAACGAGCCTCCCCTGGCGTTGAGACGTGAAATGCTTGGCCTACGGTATGCATGCAGATTACGCCAGTTCCCCACCCACCCCACCTATGACGCGGTGTTCTCGCGACATACATTGGCACTCTTCCGCAGTGGCAGAAATACGACAGCTTCGCCGTTCTGTGTCCGAATTCGTGCTCTCTTTGAGGAAAGCGGTGTAAGAATTCGTCGGGTGATGCGCATACAGAAACTAGCCGTACCGCCCTGGAATCTGGTCTCCCCTATAGTTGACCTATCACTAACAGCGACCCGCAAGGATGATGTAACATCTACACTTTTTCGCATGAAAACACTGGAGCACTTGGAAACATATCAAGGATATACACCAATATTTACTGATGGATCCAAGACCAGCACTGGAGCAGGATGTGCTTTCGTATGCGGCACTTCCGCTAGATCTTTTACCCTGCCTGTCTATGCATCAGTGTATACCTGTGAACTGATGGCAATAATTAAAGCGCTCTCTTTCATTGAAGTATCACAAGATGTCTCATATGTCATACTGTCTGACTCTCTGAGCAGCCTTTTGGCACTTACCGCATTTTACCCTACAGACAGTTTGCTGATTGATGTTATGACACGCCTCACTAATCTGGAACGAGACGGGAAAAGCGTTCGTCTGTGCTGGGTACCGAGCCATGTCGGAATTTATGGAAATGAGCGAGCCGACTCCGCAGCTAAATGGGCAGCCCAGAGATCCCCAACACCTATTCTCTCACTTCCAGCCAGGGACAATATCCCTGGAATCTTATCGTACCTGAAGGCTAAGTGGCAGATGAGTTGGAACGCACAGTCCAACAATAAGCTGCATGTAATAAAATCACAACTTGGAGACTGGTCATCATGCCATCTCAGATCCAGGAGTGACGAGGTGACTTTGTGTAGACTACGAACCGGCCACACACACGCTACTCACCAATACCTCCTCTGCGGTAAAGACAGACCCGAGTGTCCCCGCTGTCTGGAAGCCCTCACGGTGCGACATGTGCTTTATTCGTGCCAACACTTTTCAAGGGAGCGAAGGTTGTTCTTTGGAAATAGGATCGGACATTTAACATATCGCGACATTCTAGCAGATGACTCGGCAATTGTTCATTCTGGTAATATATTTAAATATCTAAGAGCGATAGGATTCCACTCCATATACTCACCTCAGTAACACGATAGGATTTTAGCATGTTAAATGAACGTTATGGGCGCTAAATGATCACAATTTTGGTCGAGGCGCCCTAAAACTCAAATAACTAACTAACTAACCCCCCACACACACACACTGACGGCTGTCACATCGCCAGGCCGCCATCGACCCCTCCCCCTGTCGCTTTCTCATGGAACAGAATGTCACAAGAAACGCGCCACATGACTGCCAATGATGCGATCCAGACTGCGTTTAGGAATCAAGGATATGCAGGTCAACTCTCAGGGCCGTAATACAGTTCAAATGACCAGGTCGATCGGCATCGCTATCCCAATGGTACAAAACGCCACAATAAGCGTGTAATATCAGGGGCGGATCCATGAATTGCCAGTGGGGAGGAGGCGGGCACATTTCTTCGCAGGGACGCATTCGATGGGGAAGTCGGTTGACCGCTGGTTGCACTCTAGCATAACGAAGCATTTCTGTCGCGTTTTATTGTTATCTGCAAAATCACAAATCCGAAAAATCTGAAGCATACGAAAGGTGAAAAATCAGCCACCAAAATTTTCGGCTCAGAAAGCTGTTGGACGGGGAGGAGGCGGCGCACTCCGTCGTTTCCCGGCCCGAATGGCGGTCCAATGGCGGTCAAGTGGAGGTACAGTGGCAGTCCAGTGGTGTATCCGCCCCTCCAGTGGCGGGGTGACGCATCACCCTGCCATGGTGGGGGCACATGCTCCCAGTGGCCGCTGTGTCCGCCCCTCCAGTGGCGGTGTGACGCGTCACCCTGCCATGGTGGGGGCACGTGCTCCCAGTGGCCGCTGTGTCCGCCCCTCCAGTGGCGGGGTGACGCGTCACCCTGCCATGGTGGGGGCACATGCTCCCAGTGGCCGCTGTGTCCGCCCCAGTGCAATATGCCGCAGTCGTGTCGTGTTGTAATCAGGTCGGTCGATGCTTTTGCTGCAGGTGGGAGGGATTTTGGAGGGAGCTTTAGGATAGTTTTTTGGGGGGAGGGAGCTTTAGGAGAGATTTGGGAGGGAGTTTTAGGGGAGATTTGGGAGGGGCTTTGGGATATTTTTTTGGGGAGGGGGACTTCATGAGATATTTTGGAGGGAGCTTTAGGAGAGATTTGGGAGGGAGCTTTATGATATATTTTTGGGAGAACAAAATTATGAGAGATTTGGGAGGGAGCTGTATGAGATATTTGGGTTGGAGCTGTATGAGATATTTTGGTGGAAGCGGACAGCAGTAAATCTATCTCGGGAGCTATCTCGAAATCAGACCACCTGGCCGCGAAGACAAAGCAATATTCTCGCACAGCAACAGCCGTGTCCCTTCCCTTGTGTCAGCCACGTTGATGCAGGGCAATGTGCACGCGTAAGATACTTTGCTATACGCGTAAGAATTGTTTTTGCTCGCTTGTTTGGTGCTGGTTTCTAGGGTGCTCTCATTGATTGCTCTAAATGCACCAGCAAATGCAGTACACATGAGCGTTAGCTTTGTATGATCTTGGGAGGGCTCTTGCCCTCCCCCAAAAAAATGTTGACTGTGCCGCCCCCCCCCTTAATGTTGACTTTTAAGATGGGACCCGACGTGGTATGCTACCGATCCATTTCATCCGGGTCCACTCATTGCTTTCATGTATTGCGCCACCTACCAAATGATTTTTTTCAAAACCTATACCAATGACCTACATGATGAAACCCAAGCATGTTTTTCAGACAATGACTGACTTTTCCCGTGTTCAGATGTGCTTCAGCATGCGTGTCACCGGCTGATGTAAAACGTCAGCTGACTGCGAGACCTTGGTATCACGACAGTATGGCCCACCTGTCCAGTACAAGCCTCATGCAGTGCTGTGTCATAGAGACTGTCCACAGTAATACAGTGGCGTTATAGAGACTGTCCACAGTAAACGTTGACACCGGTGGTGATCGGTGAAGCGAAGCTTGTGCACAATGCACATGCACGGAAAGTCATAGTGAATAGGGGAATATCTCTTCACATACTTTCTGTACGTTGTTCCTATCGTTTCGCATGGAGATGGAGATCATACTTGCCAGCTGTGCCAGTGACGGATCCAGAGGCAAGCAGCTGGGGGGGGGGGATGTGCCCACCCACCCCGATATACCTGGTGAAGTCAGACCAGGGGCGGATCCAGCGGAAAACAACTGGGGGTGGGGGTGGAGCATGTACTCACCCCACCCCGATAGACCTGGTAAAGTCAGATCAGGGGCGGATCCAGGAGTTCTCACCGGAGGGAGGGGCACATTTATTCGGATGGACGTCTTCGGCGGAACAATTTGTGGAGCGGGGAGGAATGCACCCGAGTCTTCCTGAAGGATCGCTTTGTCCAGCCGAAAGGGAGCCGCTTTTCTTCCCATGGGGAGGTAGCACATGTCACCCCTCCCAGTGCCCACCTCTGCATCCCCCCCGAGTCAGACGTAAAACCGTCGATGAAAGTCAAAATGGGTCGCGAAGTTGAATCAACGGATAGAGCAGTTCTTTCTGGGCACTTCCATGATGAATTCGATATAAAAATATGCTTGGAGTTTCTGGACGATTATTACTCACACGCCGACTCCAAGCTCTCGCTACGCGGCGTTCTTGGTTGTCGGAGCCATAACGGACGCGCCAACACGTTCCCGCCATTTTCACATTCATGACACTTACCTGCTCTCCTTTGGAACTCCATTAGTAATACAATTAAGAACCATTTAGGATCCATGGTTGCAGGCTGACACAATAAGCTATCGACATGCTTCGACGCGATCCACGGATGTAGGCTGACGCGATCAAGTATCCACAGGTGTAGGCTGACGCAATCAAGTAACCGAGGGCGTAAGCCGATGCGTCCGACATCTGTAGGGGTGTATGCATGTTGTGGGTTTATTAGGGGTAGTGGTTTGTGAGTCTTTCCCACTCCTTGACAACTCTGTAGCTTTCAAGAGCATTCAGCTCCGAAAACAGGCCCTATTATTTCCAACAATCACCGCCGACTCTCGGCTCTCGGATCCACCCACAAATGTTCAGCAAGAGGTCCCCTCGGAAGACAACAGCGCTCCTCCAGGTACTTTTGCGGAGGCGCCCCTCCAGACATGTGGCCCTATGACAATTATTGGACTGACCCCAGCTCCAACACCGTTCAAGAGGGCCAACATCGCTGGAGAAGGCCAGGACCGCTAGAGAGAGAGTGGGAGATACAGACAGACAGACAGACAGAGAGAGAGGGGGGGGGCAACACCGCTGGAGAGGGCCAACACCGCCGGAGAGAGGGCCAACACCGCTAGATAGAGAGGGCCAACACGGCTGGCGAGAGCCAGCAGCGCTGCAGCCATGCGACCGAGGAGACCGTGAACGTAACGAGTGGATGGAATTATATGCAATCAAGAGCAAGGCCAGTCGCGCGGAGCAGAGCAGGAGAGTAGCCAGAACTCTGCCCTGAAGTCGGCCGACCGCCACTGCTGCTGGAATGTGAGGGTCGTCTGGCGCCGCCGCGGTCGTCACCCGAGCCGGCCGGTGGTGAGCCGCGTCACCATCCCGACATCATCCCGGCACCGCCCCGGCACCGGTCGACAGATGGGACTCCGGACGATACGAAATGTAATAACCGAATAACATGAAAGCAAGACGAAATGCAGGGATCCGGCAGATGAAGACCGAGACCTGCGTTCCCTTTGAATTCATCCACATGCCGTAATGATGAACCCTCTCAGTGATTTTGATCCACCTATAAATTTATTTGCTGTTTTTGTTTCCGCTAGTCGGTTACATTGTGAAATGGTGAAATGCTGCAATGCTCCGGGGTATCTGCTCATCTGTCAGAGGCCCATCGCAGACTCAGAGCATCATAGTCCAGTCCTCTGGCTCACGGGGGTGTTGCGATGAAGGCAACGGGCGGATGGAATTATAGGCAATCAACAGCAAGCCCAGCCGCGCTGGGCAGAGCAGGAGAGTAGCCGGGACTCTGCCCCGCAGTTGGCCGACCGCCACGCCACTGCTGGTGGAATGTGAAGGTCATCTGTCGCCGTGGCGGTCGTCACCCGAGCCGGCCGGTGGTGAGCCGCGTCACCGCCCCGTCACCATCACTGCACCGCCTCTGCACCGCGCCAGGACTCCCGCCGAGACGAAACATAATAACCAAATAACAGTAAAACAAGACGAAATGCAGGGGTCCGGGAGGTGAAGACGGAGCCCTACGTGCCCTTTGAATTCATCCACATGCCGTAATGCTGAAACTTCCCCATGATTTTCCTCCTCCCAGAAGATTATTTTCCGGTTTTGTTTCCCCTAGTCGGTTACATTGTGGAGTGGTGACATGCTGTAATGCCCAGGGGTTGTGCTCATCTATCAGAGGCCCATCGCAAATTGAGGATTTCAAAGACCTGTCCTCTCTGGCTCTCAGGGGTGTTTCCTGTGATCTGAGTGGTGTCGGATAGGTGAGGGGTAGTCTGTCACCTGTGTGGTGTCGGGTCTGCGAGGGTTTCTATGCGACCTGTGTGGTGTCGGGTCTGCGAGGGTTTGTATGTGACCTGTGTGGTGTCGGGTCTGCGAGGGTTTGTATGTGACCTGTGTGGTGTTGTGTCTGTGAGGAGTTGTGTGTGACCTGTGCAGTGTACGGTCTGTGAGGGGTTGTCTTTGAGCTGTGTGATGTTGGGCCTGTGAGGGGTTGTCTGTGAAATGTGTGGTGTCGAGTCCGTGGGGGTTGTCTGTGACCTGTGTGGAGTCGCATCTGTGAGGGGTTGTCTGTGATCTGAGTGGTGTGGGGTCTGTGAGGGGTTGTATGTGACCTTTGTGGAGTCGCGTCTGTGAGGGGTTATCTGTGACCAGGTGTGGTGTCGGGTCTGTGAGGAGATGTCTGTGACCTGTGTGGTATCAGGTATGTGAGTGGGTTGCCTGTGACAAGTTGTGCTGTCGTGTCTGTGGGGGTTTGTCTGTGATCAGGTGTGGTGTCTGGTCTGTGAGGGGTTGTCTGTGACCAGGTGTGGTGATGGGTCTGGGAGGGATTATCTGTGACCAGGTGTGGTATCGGGTATATGACTAGATGTGGTGTCGGATCTTTGATGGGTCATCTGTGACCAGGTATGTTGTGAGGTCCGTGACCAGGTGTGGTGTCGGATCTGTGACCAGGTATGGTGTCAGATCTGTGACTAGATGTGGTGTTGGGTCTGTGACCGGGTGTGGTGACGGGTTTGTGAGGGGTTGCCTGTGACCAGGTGTGGTGCCGTGTCTTTGAGGGGTTGTCGGTGACCAGATGTGGTGTTGGATCTGTGATGGGTTATCTGTGACCAGATGTGGTTTTGGATCTGCGAGGGGTTATCTGTGATTAGGTGTGGTGTCGGATCTGTGACCAGATGTGATGTCGGATATGTGACCAGGTGTGATGGTTATTGGATTTCACGACACCTCGACCGTTGAGTCATGTAGCGTCGCCAATTTCTCACGCTGATTGGTTGCGAGCGAAGAGTAGCGACAGGTGAGGCTCGAACCCACAATCTTTCGATTGTGAGACTGGCAACTTGCCCCTAGAATAATCGTCCCCCGTGTGACCAGGTGTGGTGTCGGGTCTGTCACTTCTGTGGTGATGTGTCACCTGTGACCAGGTGTGGTGTGGGTTCTTTGACGGGTTATCTGTGTTTAATATAACGAAGAATGGCTCTTAAATGCTCCTGGGTTTTAGACATTGTGTATAAATAAAATATATATACGACCTTCAATATACCAGGAGATGACCAATTCAATATACTCTTGACGATGGCCCCTGGCCGAAACGTTGAGCAATAAAGTACAGCCCTTATTGTTACTTTTGATGTCAATTCAGTACCTCCTGGTATATTGAAGGTCGTATATATGGGTTATCTGTGGACAGTTTTTGTGTCGCATCTCTGACCACGTGTGGTGTAAGATCTAAGATCAGGTGTGCTGTCGGGTCTGTGAGTGGTTGTCTGTGGCCAGGTGTGGTATCGGGTCTGTGACCACGTGTGGTGTCGGGTCTGTGACTAGGTGTGGTGTCGGGTCTGTGATCAGGTGTGGTATCGGGTCTGTGACCACGTGTGGTGTCGGTTCTGTGACTAGGTGTGGTGTCGGGTATGTCACTTGTGTGGTGTCTGGTCTATGAGGGGTTAGTTGTGACCAGATGTGGTATCGCGTCGGTGACCGGGTGTGCAGTCAGATCTGTGACCAGGTATGGTGTCGGGTCTGTGGCCAGGTGTGGTGTCGGGTCTGTGACCAGGTGTAGTGTCGGATCTTTGACAAGGTGTGGTGTCATATCTGTGATCTGTTTGGTGTCAGGTCTGTGAGGGTTGTCTGTGACCTGGTGTGGTGTTCGGTCTGCGAGGGATTATCTGTGGCCAGGTGTGGTGTCGGGTCTGTGGCCAGTTGTGGTGTCGGGTCTGCAGGGCTATGACCACGTGGGCAGGGTGCGGGTATGACTGTGGTGTCTGGTCTGAGGGTTAGTGACCAGATTGTATCGCGTCGGTACCGGGTGAGTCAGATCTGTACAGGTATGTGTCGGGTCTGTCCAGTGTGTCGGATCTTACAGGTTGGTGTCATATCTGTGATCTGTTTGGTGTCAGGTCTGTGAGGGTTGTCTGTGACCTGGTGTGGTGCTCGGTCTGCGAGGGATTATCTGTGGCCAGGTGTGGTGTCGGGTCTGTGGCCAGTTGTGGTGTCGGGTCTGCGAGGGCTTATCTGTGACCAGGTGTAGTGGTGGATATGTGACGGGGTGTGGTGGCGGTTTTGTGATCTGTGTGGTGTTCGGTCTGCGAGGGATTATCTGTGACCAGTTATGGTGTCGGGTCTGTCACCAGGTGTGGTGTCGGATCTGTGAGTAGGTGGCGAAGGTGAAGACTGTGTATATGAGCATACGGCGTCACCCTGTTCCGCTGTACAGGTGTGTCCGGTGGTTGTGGAGATGTGAGTATACCACGTTAACCTGTTCCGCTGTACAGGTGTGTCCTGTGGTTGAGGAGTTGAATATATGATGTAATCCTGTTCCGCTGTACAGGTGTGTCCGGTGGTTGTCGAGGTGTGAGTATACCACGTTACCCTGTTCCGCTGTACAGGTGTGTCCGGTTGTTGTGGAGTTGAGTATATGGCGTCACCCTGTCCCGCTACACAGCTGAAACGAAATATTGACCTGCTGGGATAGGTGTGAACGACCATGCGTCTGTTCTGCCGATCGACGATTTGTGTTAACTTAGGTTAACTTAGGTCGTGTTAACTTAGGTGTTGTTTTGAAATCTTCCAAACACCAAACGGTTTCGATATTCTGTACAGAAGACGTGCCGGATGCCAAGTCGATGGTTCTCCTCAATTCTATCCTCCAAAGACAGACCAAGCTGAACAATATGTTTATATTCCATAGAACACATGAAACAGTCAAAGCATGCACCGTGCTGAAAGTCCGATGTTCCGATAGTCTGAAGTCTGTTAGTCTGAAGATAGTCTGATGTTCTGAAGATGGCCTGAAGGTAGTCTGATAGTCTGATCTTAGATGTTCTGATAGTCTGGCGAAGTTGCGGGGTGAGTATTTCAATTGATGAGGAAAGGTGAACATGCATCTGCGCGGTTCGCAGGCCGGGGGAAAAATTATAAACAGTAAGGGTCGGGAAGCCGGCACCGGTGGAGCAGTCCACTTTCACCAGTAGACGGCGCTGTGTCTGCTCGCCTTGCCCGAGACTGTTTGCTACCGGAAAACTTGGGTATTGTGCAGACGTCGTCTAAGTACCAATCGTCTTCTATGCTTCTTACTGAAGACGTGCCCGAGGCCAAATCGATTATTCGCCTCCACTCAACAGACTGACCGGATGGCACAACATGTTCAAAGTCCATGGAAGTCAACAGTCAGAACTCGCGCCGTGCAGATAGTCTAGAATCAAACACTGATGGCTTACAGTTGATCTTGCTAGATAGCGCAGTCTTCCCCGACGCAGAGCAACGCGGTTGTTGGCACTGAGCGACGAGCACACACAACAACACTGTCGGCCTAGTAGTCCCTAGTCACGGGAGCGAGTACAGGCGGCTCGCTTTCGGAGGTGTGCCAAGCCGACCCCGCCAAGCTTACCTAGCTACTGGTCGTCGGGGTCCCGTATATACACGGTTTGCGCACGGTGTGCGCACGTGATGTGAGGACACCAGAGGGTATGCCGTGGAAGTCGAAGATGTTTGCGATGCGAATGACAGAGCCTGGACTGGTCTGTTGGGAAAATATACATAGCGAGAGTCACATTTGGAACGATGTTTTTGAGTGGTGGCAGGCGGATGCTGGCTGGTATAAGACATTAATGCAGTAGAGTGCTGGTGTGGTAAGTACCAAATGGTGACATAAATCGAGCGAAATCCGGGCATCACGCTGATAATGTTTACATGGTGACGGGCTGAGGCTGAGTCAGAGCGGCGCAAGAGGAAGCACGCGACGGTCGGGGTCACATGGACCCAGGTCTAGCGCGCGGGCCGGCTGGCAAATAAACAGAGTCGTGAATAAACAGCTCTGACATGCATAAACAGTCCCGTACAGCGGGTGCCGATAATTGCAGTGGAGTGAAGAACATGTCGTGAATCGGAACATGAGACACTGAGCATAATACGGCCCGGCACGCCATGGGTAGCCGTCACGCCGGCCGAACACCGAAACGACACTTTTTTACAGTTACACTCCGCTACACTTTAAACCGCTACACTTTTACACCGCTACAAATTTACACCGCTACACATTTACACCGCCTTACACCCTTACACCGCCTTATACTCCGTTACTCAGAAACGAACTTCGCGAAGAGGTGGTGGGGAACAGCGCGAAATTGGGGATAAACGTTACAACGCAGTATTTTTTTTCCGCTGCGGTGAGTCCAGGACCCCGGCCTCCCCTTGGCTGCGGCTCTGTCGAGCAGCCCTTGACGCTTATCCACGAGCAGTGTCCGTGACGACATTGGTATTTGTTCGTCGACGAAGTAAGTGTCGTTGTGACGTCATCAGTCCGACTGCCGCCGAGTTTGGGCCGTCG
The DNA here is from genome assembly GCA_034440615.1 of Ashinkailepas kermadecensis. NCBI lineage: Eukaryota > Metazoa > Arthropoda > Thecostraca > Neolepadidae > Ashinkailepas > Ashinkailepas kermadecensis. The sequence goes on along the minus strand of JAOTOM010001750.1, from coordinate 35,597 downwards.
AGCCGCCGCCGCCGGCCGCGGCCGCCAGAGGACGCAGCAGCCAACAACACACCCGGCAACGACCGACCGGGCCTCTGGCTCTGACGTGAGGACCTCGGCCACGCCGCCGGCCACGGCAGGACCTCGGCCGGGGGATGTCGCTGTCGTGACCGCACCACAGGTCACAGGCCGACGAATGGTTGTTTTGGACAGTGCGCAGCCTGGCTGATGGACCTGCAACAGCATAGGGAATGCGACTTTAATAAACATGTACGCAAGCAGACAGATAAGCACTCTTTCCCCGGCAAAACTGCACCTAAGAAGAGGATTCTCAGGTCATTTTTTTAGTGAAAAAAAACAGTACCCGGGGCGCTTCGCTCATCACTGTAATACGAGCACTGAAAGGGGATGAAGGAAGGCGAATTCCGCCCACCACTTCAATGCTTCGTAAATATCTCCAGATTTTACTGATCGATATACGCCATGCTTTGTGTACCTGGCTCAAAATATACGGCACGTCGCTTAAAGCAAGAAAAACGAAAATCTGCCGGGAATTCGGAGAGTTAGAGAGACGTCGAAACATTTCGCAGCGGCAGACCGCACACACCGCCGCTGATGCGCTTCCCGTATATCGGCAAAAGGGAAGTGACCTTGGCAATACTCGCGACTTGTTTTACGTATATTGTACAGCCATGTAGTTTCGAGGTCATCCTTGGTCATCGAGGTGAAGTCAAAGCAAGTTCATGGCAGGTCCATGAAACCAAACGAGGTCAACTGGAGGGTTATCATTACCGCAAATTCCTGTCATGCGATTCATGCCATTTCGCATGTTGCTCCCTGTACATCCTGAAACCACGAACCTAAGTGTTTGCATGTTTCATTCATGCACTTCAGTCTTTTTTCGTGAAATCAAATGCGTCGAGCCGCCCGCCCGGCTGGTCGAGCGGGCGACCGACCCGGTTCCGGTAACTGGAGCCGCTAACTGACCTGTATACAGCGCTGATAAAGTGACCTTTATACAGTGTGGCAACGGACCAGTATAAAGTCACTTGAGACCAAATGCCGTATTTGTCATATTTTATGTATCATTAGTAATGTCCAAAGCATCACTGGGACTAATTCTTGAGCATTTAAACACCATCGTAACGATCCATAACAATGTTAAGGGAAGCCAAGCATAACAATGGCCCAATTTGATCTTGAATTGACCTATGCCCACGACATTTCCACGCAATAAAGTCCACTACCGTACCCATCTATCTACAAAATTTCGTAACTCTAGCTTTAATACGAAACGAGATCTTATGGGGAGGGATCCGCCCCTTCCAGTGAACATAATTTTCAGAGGGCGTCCAGGGCGCGTGATAAAGGAACTTATCACTCACGCCGGAGGGCCTCTCCATAACGCACACCAAGGGGGCCGATTTGCGCCCCCTAAAATCTCTGCAAATACACGAAGCACAGATAGTTAGAAGCACATAATTTTGGGGTGGATTATGACTAGTGCACTCGTTCAGTATCAATGTCATGACCTTAGGTCCATGGGAGTAGTTTTCTGAAAATTATTGTGGGTGGGGGAGGGGGGGGGGAGGAGGGGAGCAGAACAATATACCGAGGTAATTGACGGGCGCAAATAGATTTGGTGATACCACATAGGGTACTAGGTTAAAAGTTTAAATTATTGGTGGGGGAGGGGCACGAACAACATTGGGGAGTGGTGGGGTGGGGGAGTATAACCAACATTGGGAAGTGGCGGGGGAGGGGTACCCTGCAAATAGCATACTACATACACAATAGTATTAACATTACACAATAGCATTAACATAATTAATGCACAATAGCATTAACCTAGGCATTAGTACACTAATGTCTAGGTTAATGCCTTTAGGGTCAACTGAGGGCGAGATCGGCCGCCACACCGCCGCGCCACCGCACCTCCGAAGTACGTACCAAGTAGCCAGTATAACAACCAAGTGCCTATATATCAAGTACCAAGTAGTCAGTATAACAACCAAGTGCCTATATATCAAGCACCAAGCACCAAGTGTATGCCTTTATGATGCTGAACACTCAGCAACCGGGTGGCCGGCCGTGCACTATGCAACCCCCCCCCCCAAATACCCCGAGCTTCGCAGTTCCCACCGTTACCAACGGATTTCGAATTTTGGCATACGATGCGCTTATCAATGTTTAACAGTCACAAGAATTAATTCCAATATCGTCGCTCATTTATGAGATGTCGTCGACAAACAGGAAGGATCGGCGGATTTCCCATCAGGTGCGCGTGTTATGACAGTGCCTCCCATGAACAGAGCTGGAAAAAGATGTTAAAAAATTATGCTGGGCTATATATTTTTTGTATATATATGATGTTATTATGTATTATTAATTTAAAAATAAAATATACCAAGCGATGCTATAATCCACGGGATATCATAAACATTTTATAACTGAAAATGCACTGATAACTCATAGCTATAGTAAATATGTAAGTTCATATTTACATATTAAATTTAGGCAGCTGTATTGCTAGTCTAAAACTCGGACAAATGGAGAAGACTGACAGATATGGCTAAATATTGCGATTCCGTTTCATAACAAGCGCAGGGTATGATTGGAGTTGGCACTTACAAGCAAAACCACCTTTGTGGAGCGGAGGTCACTTGCGGGCTCACTGGCGGATCCAGGGGGGGGGGGGCCTTTCCGGCCATGCCCCCCCCCCAAGCGTTTCAAAAGGGCATGGTGTCTTTTGCCCCCTCCCCAAACCAACAAAAGCAAACTGAATTAAAATGCAGTAACATTTGTTGAGGTTAAAAAATAGCGTTTCGGGTGAAATAATCTCCAATTTTACAGGTATTTTGTTATAATTGTTTGGAAGGACAATATGGTAGCATAGTAGATACTGACACATCGAGGGTTATATGCTGTTGAAGTTCTGCTTACAGCACGAGATGACGAAATCAGCAGTTTCATTATTCCTTCGTCAGATAGGTTCATGAAGTTTGTTTAGCCAGTAACGGGCAAGCGGACCCAGTGAGCCAGATTTCGAAAGCGGAATTTGAACAGGATGTTTTGTGCGAGTGACCAGTTGAGCCCAGTTGAGCAGCACGTTTCGTATGTTGGTGTTGGGGTTGCTAAGATGAAGAGACAGGCTACATTGACTGATTTTTTTCAAGAAGAATAGCAAGAGGAGGTATGTATTTACACTGGCGGATCCAAGGAGGGGCTATTCCGGCCATGCCCCCCCGGAAGCGCTTAAAAGGGGGGCCATAGTGTCTTAGTATAGTGGGGGGCCACAGTCCGAAATCAACAGAAGTCAACTAAATTGAAATGCAGTAACCTTTGCCGAGGTTAAAAAATATCAGCTGGATGAAAGAATCTGCAATTTTAAAGGTTTAAAAAAAAAATATTGTTTGGAAGCCAGTATGGTAGCATAGTAGATTCTAACACACATCGAGGGTTCCATGCTCTAAGTTCTGCTTACAGCAAGAGTTGACAAAATCGGATCCGCCAGTGTGTACACGTGCATGAACGTTGACGTGGTACAAGACGTTGAACGAGAACGTGAACGTTTTGGTAAACAAGAACAAAAATCCGGTGGAGGTATCGGTAATCCGGAAACGGTGGAGGTAGGCTGGGGACCCTACACAGGAAATTATATTGTCAATTATTCTTTTTTTCTTTCTTCAAATGGGCCCCTTTGCCAAATAGTGGTCGAAATCCGGTGCTTTTAACCAAAAATAGCGGGAGAAGGGGCACCCTCCAAATCTGTTCGACGCCTGCCCTGATGTAATTCCTAGGTACGCCACTGGGGGAGGGGAAGGGGAGGGGCTGACGCCGAAAACCGAAAGTTGGCCCCCCCCCCAAACCGGTGGGCTAGATCCGCCAGTGTGCGGGCTACATCGAGGCATGTTTCACACAAAATGCCCAGTGATTCGTGAAATTAAGAGAATGCCTGCGACATTATGTGATGACAGCAAGTACTTACCAACTTAGGTTGGTACGAGAGGTGGCAAATGCAAGGACCGAAAGCCAACTAGGAAGTCTATTCAGGACCAGTGGGCTCTCAGGCCTGTTTTCATCCGGCAGAAAGTCGGCAGACTCCCGGCAGATTCATGACTTTAGCAGGATTGAGCAGAACCTGACAGAACCGAGCAGAACCCGACGTCGGCGACTTTCGCAGCCTCTGACGTCAAAGCATAGATGGATGACGTCACGCAATGTATTAGCCAGAGCGATTGTGATTTAGTACCTTTGTGAACGTCGACGATGTCGGCGGCATCTAAATGAAACATTTCAAGTTGTCGCGGGCGCGGGTGTCGGACGGTTATTAGTTGCTATTGGGTATTTCGGTGGCTACATTTGTTAGAATTGAATACTGTGAGTGTTGCTGATGAACATATTGGTGAGTACCAAAATTGTGCTTTCCCCTTTGCTTTGTAATATGTCCTGCACTGCAATCCAAATAAGTGAAAAAGATGGTAAACCTTATGCACGTTTATATTTCGAAGGAGGCTCATGCTACCAACTTGAGTTATCAGGGGTGGAACTTTGTGCACTTTTGGTGTTGCTGATGCAGCACCAATTGGCAAGTTTAACATTACACTGATATAAATTTGCAAAGTTTGTTTGTTGATGAAAGCCCATTTTATTTGATGCAACGAATTTTCCTGTCGTCTTAATTTTCCAGTAATTTTTTAGATTGAATAAGGAAAATGACAAATTAACATTATCATGCTACCAAACCATGGTGCTGGTGCTGGTGCTGGGACTGGGACTGGGACTGGGACTGGGACTGGGACTGGGACTGAGACTGGGGCTGGGGGAGATTCCCCACTCGACATCCCAGACCCACTCGGTATCTCCAGCCATGGTTAAGGTACTTTTGTATTTGTTGCATATAATTTGTATGAACTGCAGAACAACTGGGAACTGGTGTTCACCATTATATTCGTCTGAGGTAGAAACAACTGTTGGAACATATTAAATACTTATACATGCACCGAAGCCACGTAGACATATGTACTTTCGATATCAAATAGCTTATTTATCTACAACTATTTTTCATCCCTAAATGTTCTTTTGTAAGCAACACTTCATTCATTGCGCCACGTGCAGATTTCGCGTCACACGTGGCGGGGAGTAGACATTTGTAGTCACAGGCGGCGGGAGGTGGAGACTTGTCGTCACACGTGGCGGGAGGTGGAGACTTGTCGTCACACGTGGCAGGAGGTGGAGATTTGTCGTCACACCCGGTTGGAGGTGGAGATTTGTCATCACACGCGGCGGAGGTGGCAAACTCTCGTATTGTCCAACCGCGTTTGTGCGAACCGTGATCACTTCCCAATTCTGAGGCAGAAACTAGCTCCCGTTTTTGCACATCTCTCAACGTGGCACTTAGCTTCCTGCTTGAGATGTTTTAATTTGACCTTCACTTACCAAAAAAAATCGGTACGCTCTCGCTCGAGTCTCTATCCACCCTCTCTTACCTACTCACTCAACCTCCCCAGATCACCCTATAGGTCAATTGATATGTCAAACCGAAACACTGGCAAACAAGACAAGCATACCTCACAAGCGGCGCACCACATCTCGCAGCTCACCAGGGGCGGATACAGGAGTTCGTGGAGGGGGGGGGGGCGACCGCTTAACTTAGTACCCCGAAAGGCACCCCGCGATGGAGATGGGGCGTCCCTGCAGGTGGAAATGGGAATGTCGAGATTACCACCCTCCCTTCGCTCAACAAACATTTCAGTCTATGGTAGCCCTCGGGAGTGGAAAAGACGCCCCTAAAGTGCACCGCTCCCCACCCCCAGCTCAATGAATTTTCCGAGGGAAGGTCTGACGGGGCAGACTAGACAGACTGAGCCTGACAGGGTAGACCGGACGCGGACCGGGTCTGACGTGACAGACCGGGCAGACTGAGTCTGACAGGGTAGACCGGACAGACTGAGTCTGACGGGACAGACCGGGCAGATTGAGTCTGACAGGGCAGACCGGACAGGTAGCTTCTCAGGTCAGACCGACAGGCGAACAGGTGCACTGGTATGATAGGTCACGCAGACATTCCCAAACAATACAAACACTAAACACTATTGATATCTGACGGATGGAGGAGCACACTAAGAATTTGACCAGCGATGGCCCGCTAGCTCATGCTCAGAGGAAAGTCTGAACGGTAGGACTGAAAGTTAGTCTGAGAGGACTGACGGTCTGAGGGGAACGACTGATAGCAAGTCAGAGAGGACAGACTGATAGTCAGAACGGTAAGTCTAACAGTAAGCCTCCAACAGTAAGAGTTCACACTGGAAGCAAGTCTGAGAGTAAGGACTGATAATCTGGACGGCAAATATACCAGTAAGCCACAGAGTTCAGACTGGAAGTGAGTCTGAAAGGCACAATGTTGGGTGAGGTGCCTTACGATATAAAAGCCAACAGAAATTGATGAGTGGCGGCCCGTCTACTCATATGCTGGTACGCCGTGAGGTGTGGTGCCAGGCTGCTACCCGTATGTCCCCCTCCTTCCGCCACGTTCCCCGCATGCCCCGTCCGGGGTTCATAATGACTTCGTCTGCCGCCATGTGTCTGGAGGCCAGACAGGATATCATTAGCGTCTCCACCTACCTTGTCAAGTCGGAATTGCTTCCACCAGTTCCATTGTGCGATAATCCCTCATCCACACGGGTGAGTCGCCCCTTCCCGTCTCAAATGAACTTGGAAGGGTCCCCAAATGGATTTGGCCGCGATTGAGATCAATGTGGCGCCGCTGTCGGCGCCGGCCGGCGTCTGGGCGACAGTTGTGGTGTCCGGTGACAGCTGAAGTGTCCGGGACATCTGAGCTGTCCGGCACAGCTGAGGTACAAGAGGACAGCTGAGGTGTCCGGGACAGCTGAGGTTCCCCAGGACAGCTGAGGTTTCCGGGATAGCTGAGGTGTCCGGGGACAGCTGTGGTGCTCAAAGGCAGCTAGGATGTCTGGGGACAGCTAAGGTGTCCGGGACAGCTTAGGTGTCCGGGACAGCTGAGGTGTCCGGGACAGCTGCGGTGTCCGGGACAGCTGAGGTGTCCGAGAACGCGGAGGTGCCCGAGAACGCTGAGGTGTCTGGGACAGCAGAAGGTGTCTGGGACATCTGAGGTGTCCGGGGACAGATGAGGTATCCGGGACAGCTGAGGCGTCCGGGACAACTGAGGTGTCCGGCACAGCTGAGGCGTCGGTGACAGCTGAGGGGTCCCGGACAGCTGCGGTGTCCGGGACAGCTGAGGTGTCCGGAACACCTGAGGTATCCGGGACAGCTGAGGTATCCTGGACAGCGAAGGTTTCCGGGCACAGTTGAGGTGTCCGGGAGGATAGCTGAGGTGTCCGGGACAGCTGCGGCGTCCGGGACAGCTGAGGTGACCGGAACACCTGAGGTATCCGGGACAGCTGAGGTATCCTGGACAGCGAAGGTGTCCGGGCACAGTTGAGGTGTCCGGGATAGCTGAGGTGTCTGGGAAAGCTGAGGCGTCCGGAACAACTGAGGTGTCCTGCACAGCTGAGGCGTCGGTGACAGCTGAGGAGTCCGGGACAGCTGCGGTGTCCGGGACAGCTGAGGTATCCTGGACAGCGAAGGTGTCCGGGCACAGCTGATGTGTCCGGGCACAGCTGAGGAGTCCGGGACAGCTGAGGTGTCTGGGACCGCTGAGGTGTCCGGGACAGCAGAAGGTGTTCGGAGCAGCTGAGGTGTCCGGAACAGCTGAGGTGTCCGGGACAGCTGAGGTGTCTGGGGACTGCCGAGGTATCCGGGACAGCTGAGGTGTCCTGGGCCAGTTGAGGTGTCGGGGGAATGCTGAGGTGTCCGGGACAGCTCAGGTGTCCGGGAGAGCTGAGGTGTCCGGGGACAGCTGTTGTGCTCAAAGGCAGCTAAGGTGTCCGGGGACAGCTGATGTGTCCGGGCACAGCTGAGGAGTCCGGGACAGCTGAGGTGTCTGGGACAGCTGAGGTGTCCGGGACGGCTGAGGTGTCCGGGACGGCTGAGGTGTCCGGGACAGCTGAAGTGTCCGGGGAAGCTGAGGTGTCCGGGACAGGTGAGGTGTCCGGGACAGCTGAGGTGCCCGGTACAGCTGAAGTGTCCGGACCAGCTGAGGTGTCCGGGACAGCTGAAGTGTCTGGGGAAGCTGAGGTGTCCGGGACATCTTAGGTGTCCGTGGACATATGAGGTGTCCGGGGACATATGAGGTATCCGGGACAGTTGAGGTGTCCGGGACAGGTGAGGTGTCCGGGACAGGTGAGGTGTCCGGGACAGCTGATGTGTCCGGGACAGCTGAAGTGTCCGGGACAGCTGAAGTGTCCGGGGAAGCTGCGGTGTCCGGAACACCTGAGGTATCCGGGACAGCTGAGGTATCCTGGGCAGCGAAGGTGTCCGGGCACAGCTGAGGTGTCCGGGGACAGCTGAGGTGTCCGGGATAGGTGAGGTGTCCGGGACCGCTGAGGTGTCCGGGACAGCAGAAGGTGTTCGGAACAGCTGAGGTGTCCGGAACAGCTGAGGTGTCCGGGACATCTGAGGTGTCCTGGGACAGATGAGATGTCGGGGGACTGCTGAGGTGTCCGGGACAGCTCAGGTGTCCGGGACAGTTCAGGTGTCCGGGACAGTTCAGGTGTCCGGGACAGCTGTGGTGCTCAAAGGCAGCTAAGATATCCGGGGACAGTCGAGGTGTCTGGGACAGCTGAGGTGTCCGGGACGGCTGAGGTGTCCGGGACAGCTGAAGTGTCCGGGGAAGCTGAGGTGTCTGGGACATCTGAGGTTTCCGGAGACATATGAGGTATCCGGGACAGTTGAGGTGCCCGGGACAGTTTATGTGTCCGGGATAACTGAGGTGTCCGGGACAGTTGAGGCGTCCGGGACAGCTGAGGTGTCCGGGACAGCTGAGGTGTCCGGAACACCTGATGTATCCGGGACAGTTGAGGTGTACTGGACAGCTAAGGTGTCCGGGGACAGCTGAGGTGTCCTGGACAGCTAAGGTGTCCGGGGACAGCTGAGGTGTCCGGGGACAGCTGAGGAATCCGGGACAGCCGAGGTGTCCGGAACACCGGAGGTATCCGGGACAGCTGAGGTGTCCGGGGACATATGAGGTGTCCGGGACAGTTGAGGTGTCCGTGGACAACTGAGGTGTCCGGGGACAACTGAGCTGTCCGGGACAGCTGAGGCGTCAGGGACTCCTGTGTTATCCGGGAAAGCTGAGGCGTCCGGAGACAGCTGAGGTGTCCGGGACAGCTGAGGTGTCCGGGAGAGCCGAGGTGTCCGGGACAGCTGAGGTGTCCGGGACAGCTGAGGTGTCCGGAACAGCTGAGGTGTCCGGGACAGCTAATGTGTCCGGGACAGGTAATGTGTCCGGGGACAGCTAATGTGTCCGGGGACAGCTGAGTTGTCCGGGACAGATGAGATGTCCGGGACAGCTGAGGTGTCCGGGAACATCTGAGGTGTCCGGGACAGCCGAGGAATCTGATGTGTATAGGAACAGCTACCCGGGTCAGTATGAATAGCGGTTGCTCACTGTGACCAGCCTATCTAGAGTTATCTGGTGGCGACGTGGTGAGTTTCCTGTCTGTTATCTGTGTCGGATGTGGACTCTCGCACTCCTGTGTGTGTCCTATGTGTGTCCGGTACGTTTTGAAGCGATGGGCGCTGACCTGGCATGCTTAGGGCTGGTAGGCACGAGAGGCAGAGGCCAAAGAGGAATATGAATAGAAGTATGGAGATACGAATAAATGCATAATATATAACTATATATATTAGCTAGTAAGTCATTTATGTTTTGTCGAATAGTATTTGTATGATACAGCATAGCACAACATAACAACACAACATAACAACACAACATAACAACACAACATAACAACACAACATAACAACACAACATAACAACACAACATAACAACACAACATAACAACACAACATAACAACACAACAACACAACATAACAACACAGAATAACAACACAACATAACAACACAAACATAACAACACAACATAACAACATAACAACACAACATAACAACACAACATAACAACACAACATAACAACACAACATAACAACACAACATAACAACACAACATAACAACACAACATAACAACACAGCATAACAAAACACAATAACAACACAACATAACAACACAACATAACAACACAACATAACAACACAACATAACAACACAACATAACAACACAACATAACAACACAACATAACAACACAACATAACAACATAACAACACAACATAACAACACAACACAACATAACAACACAATAACATAACAACATAACACAAAATAACAACACAACATAACAGAACAACACAACATAACATAACAACACAGCACAACAACACAACCTAACATAACAACATAACACAACATAGCACAACATAACAGCACAGCACAACACAACATAACAACACAACACAACATAAGACAACGAAACAGCACAACACAACATAGCACAATACAACAACACAACACAACATCACAACTAACACAACATAACAGCACAACATCAACACAACAAAACAAAATAACAAAACAAAATAACAACACAATATAACAACACAGCACAACAACACAACATAACATAACACAACACAACATAACAGCACAACACAACATAACACAACAAAACAGCACAACATAACACAGCACAACACAACAACACAACAACACATAACACGCGCAGGCAAGGGGTACGGCTGTCTGTGTTAGCACCGAAAATACACTGGATGAAACGAATTATGTTGGGATTTTCACGACACGACACGACATAAACGACGCTCGACTTGCTACAATGTATGCTGAATCACGGACGTCTCTGTTGTAGGAATCTGCTTTTGCTGATCTATCTTGCGTTGGGATATCGAGGGATCTACTGGAAATGAGGGAAGTGATGAATATCGCTATTAGTTTTCTCCATTGGAAAACTAATTTAGGTATTGGACAATGATACAGCTCGGGTTGTCGGTGCTGTGTGGATGGATGAAGGCCAATCCCAAGACTACCGGGTGACCTCTGCAGACTCGCTATGGGCGCCGCTCGATTTGCCCGCCAGCCGGTCCCCTCAGGACAGAGTATTTATAAATGCACAGTCATTAAACAGTACCCACGTCAAACATTCATCATGCTGGCACGAACAAGGAGATGGGCTCCTCTTTACTCTCTGAGTTTTCATGGGCGAACTGAATGTAGTGGAGACGCTATCGAAATGGCAACGGAAAAGCTCTTTCGAATAACTGGAGGTGAAATATGGAGGACGGTAGTGCTTTCTGCAGCTGGTATTTGCCCTCTTACCTTCGGTGTAGGAACATGACTGACTAGTCCAGCATGCCGACGTGTGGCCTGCATGTGAAGTTCACCGACATGGCTGGGTCCGGGCGGCGGCGCGCCGAATTCTGTATCGAGCGGCAGCCGGCGAGCGACTGTGGGCTGGGCGGCGGCGGTCGGCGCCGGGGGCGGTACCTGCCGCACAACGTCACGAGCTAAACCGGTCGATGACTGTAGTGTGGCGTGCCATCTGTTGATACGACGGCGAGCTGGTGTTCGAGCGGACGATGAGCCTTTGCAAAACGACGAAGGCAGCAGCCAAGTATCACTTGTCGCGTCGATAGCGGCACAGTGGCGCCATCTGCGTGAAAACCCGTTTTCGTGCAAATTTATTGTTAAAATGCGGTTTGGTAGGTATTTGAAATAACTCAGATGGTCGATGCTGTGGTGAGAGTGCCGGGCCAATCCCAACACTGGTTTTGACTGCTGCCGACGCGATATGGGCGCCGCTCGACCAGCCGGCCGCCCGGTCCGCCCGGTGTGGAAAATGCAGTGCTATTTGATAGAAACTAACAAGGTTTAATTACTTTTGGAAAAACATTTTTAGAAATTGATTTTTGGGGCCGGTGGATAAATTTGAGCAGATATTCGTGTAGAAATCGACATTCTACGTAATTTTTGACGCCAATTATCGATGGAAAAATTATTTTTTGAGTTTCTAAATGAAACGTCAACATGGAGATTCCACAAAAAAGGTAAGGACCCCCCAATTGGCATCGCTTCTCGGCCTTTTGGCTAAGATCAAAGTGTAGTATCTGTGCGGGGAACCAGGACAGTGGCTGGCGCGTAAGGACTCGCGCGCCAGCAGGGCGGTGTTCAAGTGCTGTGACTTTGTGACTGTGAGGATTTTTAAAGAACACCGCCCTTTTTACCCCGCACGGCGCGTGGCGGCGGCGGCGACGACAAGGACATCTTCGCGGACGACCCGGCACCTGGACTTCTCGAGGTAGGTGGAGTTTACGTCCTCTACGGCCGTCCGCCGTTGTGTTGCTTTGGTTAGGGCCCCTCCCCTGCCATAGCGGCACGGCGGCGGTCGCTGTGCTGAGGTGGGCTCCGCCGCCTCGGGGGGTTCTGCGTGTCGGGATTCGTCCGCTTTTCCCGTCGCCGCCCGCGCCTTGGTCTTAGCCAATTTTATCGGTCTTTATCGCCTCTGTGCGGGCCGATTTTACACGGCCCGCACATGCGTTTTTATGGCGACGGCTGCAGACGCCGGTGCGCGTGAGGGAGCCGCACCATGAGCGGCTCCCCGGGCCCCACGGTTATTCGTGGGCCCGAGAGGGACGGGGACGAACTTATCGTCTACTTCCCCGTCCCGGGCACCCTGCGCTGCATCTTTGCGGGGTGCCCACGCGCGTATCGGCGTAGCCGGGCAGGCTGGACCGCCCAGATCCAAAGCCTGACCCGGCACTTTACACGATTCCATGACTGGACGCCGGCGGCCGTCCGGCGGGTCTGCTGCGCCTGCAGGGCGACGCTGTCGGCGCGGCCGGGCGCCCATCGTTGCGCCCGGTATCCGCCGCGTGACCCCACCCCGTCGCCGGGGCTGCGCCTCTGCCCGCGGGGGTGCGCAATGACATGTGACTCCCTCGTGGGCATGCGCAGCCACCTCACACGACCATGCGCGGGTGGGGTGACCTTGGCGCCGGCCCGGCGACCATCGCCCCGGGCCGGCCGCGGCGGAGCCAGCGCCGGCAGTGGGGAGGGCCCGCCGGACTCCGGCAGCGGAGAGGACTTCGCCCCGCCACGTAGGCGGGGCCGCGCACCGCTGCCGACGCCGCCGGCACAGCTGCTGCCGTCGCCGCCACCATCACCATCACCGCCGCCGCCGACATCGTCATCGTCACCGACATCATCATCATCATCGTCATCGCCGTCGCCGCCGCCGTCGCCGCCCTGGCTCCGGTCGCGCCGCCTCCCCGTGCCGGGAGAAGGCGCGCCCCTGCCGCCGCACCGTGACGGCGCCGAGCCGCGACCACGGGCGCTCCCGGCGTGGAGCGCCTCGCCGGCGCCGCGAATTGCCGCTCTGCTCGAGCGCTTCCGGCGATCCCCGTCTGAGGGGCCCCGCACGTCGCGGGGCCTCGTGTCGACGGGGTCGTCGGCGCGGCGCCGCCTGCCGCCGACGCCGTGGCGACTCTCATGGTCGTCAGACGGCTCGCTGGATGTTCTGGCGGGTGCGTCGGGCCCCGACGGCTTGGGGCGGCCCACCGGTCCCTCGGACCGGTCTTCGGCCGCCTCGTCGGGGTCCCGGCTCGGGGGCGGGGGCTCGGAGGGGGCGCGCTGGGCGCGGCCGGGCCCCGCCGTACTGCGTGCCGCCCCTGACTCGGCTCCGGGGCGGCTGGAGGAGGGGCCGCGGCGGACCGGGCGGCGTTCCGGTGAGGAGGTCCGCCAGGTGCCGCCCGGCCGTCGCGGCGAAGACGTGGAGGAGCCAGCCGGCCCGGGCCCGACCCCTGGGCGGCCGTGGGGAGAGCCGCGGTTGGGCGGGCGGCTAGCGGAGGAGAGTACGACGCCGGAGGTGCCGCCCGCCCGCCGCGGCATGGACATCAGTGGGCGTGTGCGGCGGTGGCTCGGGGGCGTGGTGGCCGGGCCGCGGCGTGGCGGCCCGGCCGGTGGTGGTGGTGCGGTGCTGACTCCCGCGCCGCGTGCCTGCGGGCCCGGGCCTGCGGGGGGCGGGGCCGGCGCCTTCTCCTCCTCCACTAGTGGGGAGGGGAGCGTCCGGTCGCGGGTGCCCACACCTCCTGTGAGTGTGTGGGGGCCCCAGCCGCCCTCGGCGGGCCGCTCGTCGGCGTCCCCCGCTGCCGCTTCGCCCGACCTCTCGGGTTTCCCCCCGCTGGGAGCTGCGGCTGGGCCCGTTGCCGCGGCCGGTTGCCCTGCCGCCCGTGGGCGGTGGGATCCGGTCCGCGACGGGGGGACCTGGCACCGCCGTGACCTTCGCCCCGCCCCTTCTCCCGTGCCGCCTGGCCGGCGTGCGGTGGGGCGCCCCCTGTCCAGACGGGCGGGGGGCGTTCCCCTGCTGGCATCCGGCGCGGCGGTGGGCGGGGCGTTGGCTGCTAGTGGGGGCCGGGCCTCCCCTGCGGCGGGCCCCCGCGGCCCCCCGTCCTCCAGCTCTGGGGGATCCTCAAGTCCCTACATCCCCCTTGCGGCCCGCGTCCCCCGTCCCCTCCCCTGCCTGTCGCGGGCCCGTGTCGTCGTCCGTCGGCCGGGCGGTGCGTGGCCGGTGCGGCCGTGTGCCGGCCGGTGGTGGCGCTGGGGCTGCGGGCCGTCTCCATGGCGGACCGCGCCCCGTGGTGCCGCGGCCGGCCGGTGCTCGTGGCGGCGTGCCGGCTGCGGTCGGTCCGGCCGACTCCTTGTCCCCTCCCCGGCGGGCGGTGCCGGCGTCCGACCCTGGCTCGGGGTCGCCCGGCGCTGTCCCGTCTCCGACTCCTCGCCGACCTTCCCCGGGGTCAACCCCGCCGGGGAGCCGCGGGCCCGTGACGTCTGGTTCGTCCGGGCCCCGGTCCCCGCGTGGGCCTCCGCCGGCGCCCCTTGGCCGTGGCCGCGGCGGTGGTCGTGGCCGTGGCCGAGGCCGTGGTCGTGGCCGGGGTCGTGGCCGCGGCCGAGGGGCGGCTGCGGGTGGGGCGGCTGCTCCGCCCCGCCCTGCCCCGGGGACACCTGACACCCCCCGGGCGGTGACCCCTGCTCCGGCTGAGAGGCGCTTGTCGCCTCTCCAGCAGGAGCTCCTGGAGCGCCTCCAGGACCTGCTCGATCGCAGGGCCTGTTGGACGGAGGTCGAGCCGGTCCTGGAGGAGCTTTGCCATCGAGCGGAGGAGCTCAACGCCGAGCACCATCTCAGGCGTGCGGCCGGCCGGACGGGCGGCGGTCGCAACGGTGCTGGTGCGCCGGGCACTGCCGCCCGGGCGCCCGGCCGCAGACCTCCTCCCTCTCGCCCCCCTCGTCCCCCCGTGGCCCCGCATGCACGTGTGCCCGTCCACGGACCCCCTGCCCCACCCCGTCCCGAGCCGGCTGTGCCGCGCGGTGAGAGTCACCGGGTCCCCTGGCGGGCCCCGATGCATGACCCCCGCGAGGCCAGCCGCCTCCAGCGGCTCTACAGGACCGATCGCGCCAAGGCGGTGCGGGGCCTTCTCGAGGGGGCGGCGCCGCGGTGTGGGGTGTCGGAGGCCGACCTGCGAGCCCACTTTGCCGCGCCCCTGGCTGCCCAGCCGGGGGAGCGGGAACCGTGGGCGGACTGGCCGGCCGGGGCCCCCCAGTTGGGGCGTGCCCCCGACTGCCCGCACCTGACGGCGCCCGTCCACCGAGATGAGGTCTGGCGCCGCCTGCGTCGTGCTTCCAACACGGCGCCGGGCGCTGACGGCCTGCGCTATGCCGCGTGGCGCGCCCTGGATCCCGACTGTCTCCTCCTGGCGGCGGCATTTGAGCTGTGCCGGCGAGCGCAGCGTGTGCCGCCGTCGTGGAAGGAGTCTGAGACAGTCCTGATCCACAAGGGTGGCGACCCCAGCGTAGCTGCCAGCTGGCGCCCGATAGCATTAGGCTTGACGGTGGCCAAGCTGTACGCTGGGGTGTGGGCGGACCGGCTGAGCGCCTGGGCAGAGGCGGGAGATGTCCTGTCACCCGGTCAGAAGGGCTTCCGGTCCTTTGATGGTGTGCTGGAGCACAACTTTGTGATCCAGTGTGCTGTCAATGGGGCCCGTCGCTCCAATGAAGGGTGCCATGTGGCGTTTGTCGACCTGGCCAATGCGTTCGGCTCGGTCCCCCATTCACACCTTTGGAGTGTCCTGGACGCCTTCGGTCTTCCGGCCGAGGCTATGGGCATTCTACGTGACCTCTACGAGGGTTCGTCTACCAGATTCCGCACTGGTGGAGGCCTGACGGCCAGTGTCGACACCCTGCGGGGTGTTCGGCAAGGCTGTCCGCTCAGTGGGCTGCTTTTCAATATTGGAATGGAGCCCCTGCTGCGTGCGCTGGAGCGCGCGGAGATCAAGTGCCTAGCGTTTGCGGACGACCTGGCACTGATCTTCCCCACCGCCGAGGTTGCTCGGCGTGGGCTTGGCGTGCTCGAGCGCGGCTGCCGCTGGTGTGGGCTGCAGCCGAACCCAGCAAAATCAGGACTGCTGTCGGTGCGGGCCGTCGCCCCGCCCGACCTCATGCTGTGTGGGGTGCCGCTGCCCGCCATCGAGGTGGGCAGCTCTTACCGGTACCTGGGTCGACAGGTCGGTCACACTCGACTCTCGCAGCCGCCGCTTCAGGTGCTGGCTGAAGCTCGTCGGGACGCTGAAAGGCTGTGCGATTCGGCTCTTGCCCCTTGGCAAAAGCTGGACGCGCTGCGTACTTTCATCGTCCCGCGACTCACCCACTGCCTGCGGCTTGGCGTGCTGCCTAAGGGGCCACTTCGAGCTTTCGACGTGGCGCTCCGCTGGCGAGTGAAGGGAATCCTCGGCGTGCCGTGTAGTGCCGTCGGGGGCTACCTGTATGCGCCTGTCTCGTCGGGTGGCGTGGGGCTGACGGAGTTTGGGACGGAGGCGGACGTCTTGATGGCGGCTGCCACGTCGCAGCTCCTCCGCTCCCGTGACCCCGAGACGGCGCGCCTCGCCAGCGTCGAGCTCGAGACCGTGGTCCGCCGTCGGCTCGGCCGGGCACCAACACCAGCTGACCTGGCAGCCTACCTGAATGGGGAGCGGATGCGAGATGGCGGTGACGTGTCTTCACGATTCACGCGTACTCGTGTCGCCACTGTGGCGCTGGCCTCCCGAGTAGCCATCGCGTGGCACGCTGCTGTCCCCGGCCCGGTGCTCCACGTGGGCACCGCGGCTGTCGAGCCGCGCAGGGAGGCCCGCACTGTCCGGGATGCGGTCCGCCAACGCGCGCTGGCTGACCTCCTGGCCAAACCCCACCAGGGCAAGGTCATGGAGTGTGTCGCCAGCCAGCCTGTGAGCTCCCATTATATGTATAATGGGAGCTTCACACGGTTTGCCGAGTGGCGGTTCGTGCACCGGGCAAGGCTGGGCCTCGTGCCGCTTAACGGCTACCAGCGCGGCGCACGGGACCGGCGCTGCCGTCGCTGTGGCTACACCAAAGAGACGTTGCCCCATGTTCTCAACCATTGTCGGCCGCACAGTGCTGCGTTTCAGCTGCGCCACAACGCAGTGCTGTCCCGCCTCACGAATGCGGTGCCGCAGCGGGGCGGCACGGAGCTGCGCGTCAACCGACGGGTGCCGGGCGTGGACTCTGTCCTCCGCCCGGACCTGGTTGTGACGCGCGGCAACGAGGTCTCGTTGGTCGATGTTACAATCGCCTTCGAGAACCGAGCCGCGGCGCTGCGTGCCGCCGCCGACGGGAAGCTGGCGAAGTATGCCCCCTCGTGGAGCAGCTCCGCCAGCAGGGCAAGACGGCCTCAATCCACGCCTTCGTCGTGGGCTCCCACGGTACTTGGTACCGGGGGAATGAGGCCGTGCTCAAACAGTTGCGCGTCAGTCGCTTTTATGCGAAACTGATGCGTCAGCTGATGGTGAGCGACACCCTG
Organism: Ashinkailepas kermadecensis; assembly: GCA_034440615.1. Lineage (NCBI taxonomy): Eukaryota > Metazoa > Arthropoda > Thecostraca > Neolepadidae > Ashinkailepas > Ashinkailepas kermadecensis. The sequence continues at coordinate 17,755 of JAOTOM010001750.1, read as the reverse complement.
AGGTGGTCCCGTGACGTGTACATCGAGCACGTCACCGGGCACCGCCAGTACCAGCAACCCGCGGCCGTACGTCACGACCGCGGATAGGCAGGGTGTTGCGCCATATCATGCGGGGCCCTGGGTGGAGGGGGCGAGGGACCCTCGATGGCTCCGCCCTGAGGGCTCCTTGTCCTTCCCCAGGACCCACCTACCCCTCGGGCGTTGCGGCGGCGGCTGGCGCTGACTGGAGCAGCGTTGGGTGCTGCCGCCCCGACCTTTGGCCCGGCCGCGTGCTCGCCTGCGAGCGTTGCGGTCGGGCCCCGGGTGGCGCGCCAATTGTGCACCGTGCTGGCGCGCCGCTCCCGGGCTGGGGCGTGTGGTGCTCGCGCCGGGCCCGCTCTACGGGCCGCGGCGTGGGAGGTGTGTTTTTTTTAAATCATGTTTACTTGTTTGTTTTAGGGCGGGCCGTCTCTCGCTCCACGGTTCTTATGGCCCTTTTGGCAGCCGTGGCATTTATTTTTTATCTGTTATGATTGTGTATAGTGTTTGTTGTTATGTTTGTTTGTTTTTTTATTGTTTTTGTTGCTGGGTGTTTTAATTAGAGGGCGGCCCGCCCGGCATCTTACATGCCATTTTTTTAGCTTTTTAGCCGGCGTTGCGGCCGCGGCCGTGCGGCGCCGGCTTTTAAATGTTTTTGTTTTGTTTTGCCATTTTGTGGTGGCTTGGTGTGGTGCGCTCCCGGGCGGCCTACCACGCCAGGTTTCGGCCGCCGGGGGCGCACCGAGAGAGAGTTGTGTGTGGCCGGGCACTAGCGTGGTGCCCGGCCACGAGTAAATGCTATTTGAAAATGTAAATATGTGTATTCGTCTGAAGCATTTACTGAAATAAAAAAAAAATATGTTCTTATCAGCTTAATATCTGATACGTCCCCTACATGGGGACCAGAATATTAAACTGATTTTTGTAATTTGGCGGGATTTTCGGAGCTTGCTCCTGTCCTGCCGCGGGTTGACCTGGCGTTGCACTACAGCCAGGATCGGCCCATTTAAAACGAAGTGAAAAATAAGTATTTATCTCTTCTTTTAAGTTTTTGGAAATTTCTGAAAACTTCAAAAAAAATTCCAAAAGTTTGGATTTTTGAGTTTTTTTCTATCATCCAGATTTCTATTTAATGATGGATGTCCTTCGTCACTGCACGGATTCGGATTATGCGTCTCCTCAAAATTTAAGGGTCGTTGGGTCCCACCCCGCCCCTCGCTAAGGTGCGCATGTTGAATGACGTTCACTCTAGTTCCAGAACGTAGATCTAAAGACTGGTTGGTTGCCAAACTCTTGTACCTGGGTCTCTCGCAGTCGCCGCTTCAGGTACTGGCAAGCTCCTCGGGATGCTGAAAGGCTGTGCGATTCCCCTATTGGCAGCCGTGGCAAACGTTAAGAAAATAATAAAATTGTGATTGTTATGTTGTGTTATGTTGTGTTATGCTGTGTTGTTGGGTTTGGTTATGTTGTGTTGTGTTGTTATGCTATGTTGTGTTATGTTATGTTGTGTTGTTGTGTTATGTTATGCTTTTTGTGATGTTTTTTTTGTTATGTTGTGTTGCTATGTCGTGTTATGTGTGTTGTATGTTGTGTTGTTGTATTGTGTTGTGTTGTTATACTGTGTTATGTTGTGTTGTTGTGCTCTGTTGTGTTGTTATGTCATGTTGTGTTATGTTGTTATCGTATGTTGTTTTCTTTTGTTGTGTTATGCTATGTTGTTATGTCGTTATGTTGTGTTGTTATGTTGTGTTGGGTTATGTTATGTTTTTGTGTCGTTGTTATGTTGTGTTGTTATGTTATGTTGTGTTGTGTCATGTTATGTTTTTGTTATGTTATGTTGTGTTGTTATGTTTTTGTTATGTTGTGTTATGCCGTGTTATGTGTGTTGTGTTGTGTTGCTATGTTATGTTGTTGTGTTGTTATACTGTGTTTTGTTGTGTTGTTATGTTTTGTGTTATGCTCTGTTGTGTTGTGTTGTTGCGCTATGGTGTGTTATGTTGTGTTATGTCATGTTGTGTTGTTATGCTGTTGTGTTGTGTTATGTTGTTATGGTATGCTATGGTATGTTGTGTTATCTTGTGTTGTTATGTTGTGTTATGCTATGTTGTTATGCTGTTGTTATGTTATGTCGTTCTGTTATTATGTTGTGTTGTTATGCTATGTTGTGTTGTGTTATGTTTTTGTGTTATGTTACGTTGTGTTATGTTTTTTAAAATGTTGTTATGTTGTATTGTTATGTCGCATTGTGTGTTGTTGTTTTGTTATTTTATTTTTTAAATGTTGTTATGTTGTATTGTTATGTCGTATTGTGTGTTGTTGTGTTGTGTTGTAATGATATTTTGTTGTTATGTTGTGTTGTTTTTATGTTATGTTGTTATGTTGTGTTGTAATGTTATGTTGTGTTGTTATGCTGTGGTATGTTGTGTTGTTTGTTGTGTTATGTTATGTTGTGTTGATATGACGTGTTGTGTTGTTGCGTTGTTATGTTGTGTGTCGTGTTATGTTGTGGTGTTGTGTTGTGTTGTTTTGTTGTTATGTTGTGTTGCTATGTTGCGTTGTTATACTGTGTTATGTTGTGTTGTTATGTTGTGTTGTTATGCTGTGTTATGTTTGTGTCGTTGTTGTTGCAGGTTTGTGTTAATTAGGGGGCCGCCCGGCATCTTGCATGCCTTTTTACCCATTTTTGCTTTTTACCTGGAGTTGCGGCCGCGGCCGTGCGGCGCTAGCTTTTAACGCCTTTGTGTTGTTTTTCATTTGTGTTTGGTGGGGTGAGCTCCCGTGCGGCGTACGGCTAGAATATTAAACTGATTTTTGTAATTTGGCGGGATTTTTGGAGCTTGCTCCTGTACTGCCGCGCGTTGACCTGACGTTGCAGTACAGCCAGGATCGGCCCATTTAAAGCTGAGTGGAAAATAACTATACTACCTTCAATATACCAGGGGGTGCTGAGTTTTGGCTATGCGTAGGTGGTTTCTGTGTTTCACGATCTTCAGCGTGGTTTCTGGAGTCAGAAACTGCAACGTGTGGCCAGCAGCTGACCGCAGAGCACCACAGGAGGACGAATTTCGCCTAGGCACACATTCATCGTACCTTTGAGTTATAAATGCCTATTGTAAGCAATGAAAAACCCTGACAATTCCTGAAACTCCAAACACAACTTGGCACTGCCAAGTTATGCATGATGGTGAAAAACATTCATAATTTCCATTGCTGCAAATGCCAATTCATTGGAATTTTCAGAGCCAAAAGCATTGGTTGTGCATGCCCAGTGCCAACTACAGATGCTCTCTTTTCCGATGTGTGCATGATACGCATATTGCAATATATACATGCTAATTTTGGTCCTCATGCTGTCAAGGTACATGTAATTTCATGTCCCAAGCTAGGCTGCAAAGTTAACCCATCTGTTTTGTCTGCAGACTCATGGTTCAGCATGTTGGGAGTCATGGTTCCACATGGGCAACTAGCGGATGGTGTCCACAAAATGCAACCAGGAAGAGCCCCTGTGGCTCATTGTTGCACTTCTGCATTATGTCTTTATTTCTGGCATACTATGCAACAACACCTAAATCCTTCTTTTGTTAAGTCACAACTCGTAATTGGCCACCCATAAAGTATGCCCTAGTGAAAAAGTCCTACAGGATTCTCAGAAAATTCCCACGATCCTACAGGATCCTGCACATTTCCGCAGACACTCCTGCACCGACATGCGATCCTGCAGGACAACCCTGCAGGATTTGAGAAATATAGAAAGCTGTCCTACAGGATTGTAATGTCATGCATGACTGTCCTGCAGGATTCCAGTGGCATGCATGACTGTCCTGCAGGATTTTACAGATAACTATTCAGGTCCGTCTTAAAGGTTTGATGTGATGCAATTTTCAGTAACATATCTTGGGAGGGGAACTGGGAGCATGTGCTCCTGCCCTATGGAAACTGGCACCCCTTCGGCCGGGAAGAGGCACCCATCCGAGAAGGTTCGAGTGCTGTACATGATCATGTGGTTTATTGTACATAATTCTGACAATAATCATGCAAGATCCTTCACAAAACCATGAAGGGTCATGTACCATTCAGGTACAGGATGAAGTGTGATTCACATGCAGGATCCAGCAAAACTTACGTGCTGTAGGATTTATGTTCAGGAACGTGTAGGATTTATGTGGAGGACCCTGTAGGATTTGTATGCAGGACACCACAAGATCCGGTAGGCTCCCATTCAATTTTTATGCAGGATCCTGCAGGACGGTCATGGATCCAACAGGATTGATGTAAAGAATCCTGCAGGACAGCCCTGGATGCGACAGGATTTAAGTGAAGGATCCTGTAGGATTTATGTGCAGGATCATGCAGGACAGCTCTAGATCTGACAGGATTTATGTGAAAGATTCTAAAGGATTTATGCGCATGATCCTCCAGGACGGCCCTGGATCCTACAAGGTGTATGTGATGGATCCTGCAGGACAGTTGTGGTGTAGCGGAGCGCGAGTGAGAGCACCAGCATGCTTGGCGGTTGACTGATGTGCATGAGTGCTGCCATCTATTAGACGATGTGGTGTACCTAAGGTTCACCCTTTGATGTAAGATGACAGTGTCATTAATCGTGCTTAACCATGTCAATTATAGCTTGTTTCTCTGCTTATATCTAATGCCCTGTGTCCAATAGCCATCTGCCATAATAGCTGTCTACTTTACTCAACTGACTGACCTGTACGCTTCCACAAATGCATGTACTTTTGGATATCTTCGTTCTTCAATGTAATAAATAGGTTTCAGGCTTCAACTGTTCGGTTACCTATTGTGCCGGCATACAAATGTCCCATCTTGTGTCTCTGGGATCATCTCTCTGGAGGTCGACCACGCTTAGATAGCACACTTCATGGGTGTCAATTGGCGACAGGACCTCTCTGGCTTAAGACTAACCAGCATTACCTTTCTTTCATTACCTGAACACTACCATGGTACCTCTCATCCATTACCTGTCATCACCATAGAACCTTTTCTCCCTGGTGGCTTTCCCAGATCCTACGCCTGTCCACGCACCTAGATGCTACAGTAGATTCGGCAGGATTTATGTGCAGGATCATGCAGGACAGTCCTGGATGACAGGATTTATGTGAAGGATTCTGCAGGATTCATGTGAAGGATTCTGTAGGATTTATGCGCATAATCCTGCAGGACAGCCCTAGATCCTACAGGATTTATGTGAAGGATCCTGCAGGATTTATGTGAAGGATCCTGCAGGATTCATGTGAAGGATCCTGCAGGATTCATGTGAAGGATGCTGCATGATTTATGTGAAGGATCATGCAGGACAGTTCTGAATCCGACCGGGTCTATGTGAAGGATCCTGCAGGATTTATGGGCAGGATCCTGCAGGATCCTGTAGTATCCTTGTATCAATATCTCACACAGAATCCTGCAGGATCCCTCAAGACGCTGTCCTGCACAATTGCGCAGGACAATCCTGTAGGACTTTTCCACTAGGGTGCATCCCTGGTATGCTGTCTTCCTACATGCATAATCTTGTAATATAATCCACTGGGGTTGACGCACCCTAAAACCCTAATAATCATCATCTGTACTAATCAAAGTGACATTTCAATTGCCACTTTTTGACCACTTCACATGCTTATCCAACTATTTTTGTTGAGAGTCCTTAGGACAAAATACAAAAAAAGAAGTGAGACATGCAATATTTTGCAACTTTTGCTATCCAGCTGAGCTATGCCGGAAGTTCAACAAAAGGGAAGGCAGCAGCACAAAAGATCATGAACACTGAGGTTGTCGTGACAGATATTGTCTGCATTAGCCAGGAAAAAGATATTTACAGGGCTAAGATAGCTGATAGTGATAAACGAAAATTGCTTCTGGAAAAGGCTAGAGAAATGGCAAAACATGACGATTTAAAGTCCCTTTACATTCATAGGGATCTAACATACACCCAACGTCAAGAGTTTTACAGACGCAGGCATGGAAACACGGAGGGGCAAAAACCTTTAAACTAACATGTAGGGCTCCCTTGCATGCTATCAGGCAAGTTTTGTGCTTTTCCAGACTTTGCATGTCCTTGGTGAACCTAAATTGTATTCAAAACAAAGTTCTGTACACATCTGCCTTTCTCTCAGATTTAAAAATTGACATACTAGCAGTAAATGAAACATGGTTGTTGCCAACAGTTCCTAGCTCATTTGTAGACATAGCAGGTTATGAGATAGTGAGAACTGATACAACTGGTCCCATTCCTAAGCATGGCGTTTGTTTTTATGTGAAACATGGAATTAAGTTCGAATCAATCAGGGTCTCCACTCCCGATGTTCATGCTATTTTTCTGAAGGATTTCTGCCTATACATAGTGTGTGTTTACCGCCCTCCCTCAAACTCTGATTGCCAGAACCAGGCACTTGTAACTTTTTTGGCTGATTTTTGTGATGGTAAAGAGATAATTATTCTAGGAGATTTTAATTTATCATCAGTGCACTGGCCAGATGGTGTTGCTGACACAATGGGTATTACTCACACAGATAGATCTTTTGTTGACTGTTTTCATATGCTTGTGCAGGACATACCTTTATAAACGAAATATATGTGGACGATGCCCATGAATTGCCAAATACCTATAATATTAGGCTTAAAAATAGGGTGGATGATTCTTTTTAGACTGCAAAAATCTTGTTTTTGAGTTCTAAGTAGTGGTGGATGGGGTGAGATTTATGCTAAATAAGTGTGAACTATACAGGCCCCTTAAAGAAGGCATGGATGGAGTCTGGAAATTATTGGTAGGGCACTCAAGCCACATGTGTTGCATGCAGACTTGTGCTTGACTCGAGTTGAATCAAGAATCGACTCATGAATCAATCGTTTATGGATGAGTTGTGAGTTTAATCGATTCTTTTCCCAAAAACATCTTGAGTCGCGAGTTTAATCACATCTTTCTTTTTTAAATGTGTTGAATCACGAATCAATCATTTGAATCACAATGAGTCATTTGAGTCTTGCGACTCAAATGCAAGTTATGAACAAATGGTATAAAGCATGTATCTTTGTAAATAGTATGCCAAGACACAAGGTAGGGAGCAAAAACACAGTATAATTATTAATGCTTAGCATTGCAATTGTCAACTTATCAGCTGCCAGTGAGTAAAGAATAAGGTGGACTTAAGTTATTTACCAAAAACGGGTAACAATAACTACCAAAAAAGTATTAATGCTAAGCTTGGTATTCACAATCAGTATCATGCATGAGTCAATTCTAGTGCCAGAAACACAACACAGAAAGGGTTTTTTTTTTAAAAAAAAAAAAGAGAAAAGAAACGCCCTTTTTTTTTTTGGAGCACCTTTTTTTTTATTAAATTTTTTGGGTTTGTTTAAAAAAAAAAAAACCCAATTTTAGTTACAAAAAAGGTAGGGAAAATTTTTCTTCCACCCCCCCGGAGGGCGTCTAAAGAAAAAAAAAACATGGTAGAAATTTGGTTGCAGAACTTTTCCCAAATCATATGCAATGGACGTCCATCAAGTTGGCATCATATTCATATTCAGTTCAGTCAACGCGATTTCGTAGGGGGGCGGACCCAAGTGATTGCGTTCAAACTATAGATGGTGGTTGTAAATAATTCTTAGAAGCTAACAAATTGAGCAACTAAGAGGGACATTTAGAATTGTCTTAGATAATTGATGTGAAACTTAGTATCCTGACGTCATAAAAAAACAGCGGACCCCTACGATTTTCTCTGAAATTATATATATTATGTAGTAAATTATGCTGATTTCAATACAAATATCCACTAAAAGGGACATTCAGAAATTTCGAAGTTATTGCCCTTCAAAGTTCAAGGTCAAGCGGTCCGGACCCTAGCAATTCGCTCCAAATTAATGTCGTACGTGCTTCTCGATATTCTAAACACGACTATAATATTTGCTAAGAGGGACATTTGGAAAAAACACCTTAAAACATAGTTGGACTGGTTGGACTGAAACCAATATATGTGAACGTCTTAATCTAGGCACATATGTCGCCCACATGAACAAACGCGGTACGCTCGAGCCCGCCGGAGCCCGCCACAGCTTAAGCCGAGCCTTGGCTTAAGCCCGAGAAGCTTAGGCAGCCATGTCTGATCTCGTTGAACCCTTCTGGACAACAGCAAGTTTTGATGAGCACCGGAACTATGGATGAGGTAAGGAACATCGAATGTTGTCACTGATTTTGATGCTCTTTCTCGGGTGAAATTGCTGCTTATTGAGATATAAATTTGTGGCAGGGGAAATTTGTGCTTTGCGATGTTTCTGAATTCTTGGAATGTATCATTACAATGCAATGTTTATGAATGTGACCACTCATTTTCTATGCAAATGCTTACTTGTCAGGTTGTGAGCAAAATAACACCAAAAGGTTCAGTTAGATAACAGCATAAAAAGAGATGTTAAAATGTTTTTAAAAAGCATCCTTTCCTAACCTAGCATAGGCTAACCTCCCTTTTGGAGAAAAATACAAAATATACAATTAAAAAAATTTGAAGCAATTTATTTCCTGAAGATTTTTGAACTTAAGAAACCTGACCGAACTTAACCTTGGCTGACATAAGCTGCTTTTAATGAAAAACAATTTCCTATTATTTTTGAATTTTGGAGAAATTTTTCAATGACTCCAAACTAAAAAACCTGAACTAACCGAACCCATTTGCTTCCACCATGGAGGCAAATGTGTAAATACTTGTCATGTTACCAGTGATAAATTATTTTTGAAATATGGGGGAATATACCACTCTGAATGGGGGACGAGTGGTCTAGGGGTAAGGTGCTCATCTCAATCAAAAGATTGTGGGTCGAGTCTCACCTGTCACTACTCTTCGCCTGCGACCGATCGGTGTGAGAGATTGGCGACGCTATATGACTCAACAGTCGACTTGTTGTAAAACCAATAACCAACTGACCACTTTCTGAACACTCAATCGGCATCCTTCTCCAAGAAGTATTGGCATCCTGCCCCTTGATATGAGGTGTTCATGTCTCCTTTATAACAGTATCTTGTTTGTAAACAGCATGTGCATGCTCTCAATAAGGAATGGTGATACATGAACATTTTAAAATGCAATTTGAAGTAAAGAGATGACCTATAATCTTATACGACATACAATACCAGTTTATAGCATAGTTATTATTCTCCCTATCATGAATATAGCTCTTCTTAAATTATGAATCTCAAAACAAATGATAAAGGCCCAGTCATAAGTACCCACACCATTGACTCAAATTTTGGTCTGATAGATATCAAAAGCATTTTAAATTACACCAATTAATTGGCAAATTTCCACATCCTGCTATGCTTGTTTTAACATATCACACCTAACAAATAACCATTATTTTAACCCTGCTTTACCACCCTAAAGCAAAATAATACTGAGGTAGGTAGGTAGGTAGGTACTGAGGTAGGTATGTAGATACCAATGTAGGTAGGTAGGTACTGAGGTAGGTAAGTATGTACCTAGGTAGGTATAGAGGTAGGTAGGGGAAGCGAGTGTATCACAGAATGTTCTGTTTCCTGAACACCTACCTTTGGACGTCTCCTGTGTCACATTCAGCATGTAAATAACAAAACGATGGAGGTATTCATAAATAATGGGCCTCTACCAAAATATGAAGGTCCAATAGAGCTCTACTGATTCTTTGTGTACAGAGCTGATTCTTTGTGATTCTTACTGATTTTTTGTGTTGTGTATTCTTTGTGACCTGGCTGGCTGTGGTGGGCCAGCTGCAGCTGGTGGTATTGTGTTTGTGACCCTGGTGTGCCCCTCCTCAGGTTCCTGCTACAGAAGCTGACCTGGCTGACTGTAGTGGGCCTGCTGCAGCTGCTGGGCGACTACCTGTTCAAGCCCACCGACATCACCATGCATGACTTGCTGCTGCTGCCGGCCACCACCCTACTGGGCAACATGGCAGCAGAGCTGCTGCTGGTGGAGACACCTGCCAGATGATGCACACGACGCCCATACTGTACAGTGCCGCTGTCAGCGCTGCACACAATGGCATGCTGGCAATTGTTGATGATGTTCTGGACTTCATGCTGTTAGGATAATTGCAAATCAGACTGGAAATTGTCCATTATGGTTCCTGAACGAGGCGAGTAAAGCATAGTGGCAAGTATGTTCTTGTGAGCCATCCACTGTGTTTTGCGAGCTTGTAGATTTCAATGTGAATAGCAATGCCTCGAGCATCGGTGACTCGGACGTGTCTTAAGTTTCAGCATTCCACGAAGCAGAGGGTCCAGAGCAGCGGCAGCCATTGGCGTCAGTAACTTGCATGTTTGACAGAGGGTAGCAGTGTCACAATGCTACTAACCCAATTACCTTCAGAACATTCGCCGGGCCAGTCATCGCATTGGCGTGTCGCCATGTGGAACGGGTGTCTGAAGGTGTGGAAATGCTGTGTGGTTTTGCACACACTTACTCCACACCCATGCTAGTTAGTGGATGGTTTGCGTGCCAACGTACCGCAGAACCTGTAGCTTACGGCGATCCAGTCGCTGCGAGTTGCCTTATTTTGGCTGCCACTCAGCCAATCCCCGAGATCCCGGAGCCAAACCGCTGCAAAACATCGACTGGAAGCGACTTTTGTCGCCGAGTCTGCTTGCAATACTATTCAGGAGGTGCAAGCAGGAGCAAACACTAAATATGATCTCAGGAATACTGTCTAGTCGTGGATGTACTCGGGCACGTATTCAACATTAATGATGTGTACCGCATGTACGCAATTGCGTTATGCAGCGAGCTTGTCCAACGATTTGTTCCTTTTCTCACAGGGACATGTGTTCGATGCCGTGAGCGGTCTTGTGCGACACCTGGTGTCCTTGCATGTGGTACGACGGCAAGAAACGTGTATGTCGGTATCCCCCATCACCAAGGCCTTGTGTCGCACGTGACTCGCTCTGCACGAGCCCGGTGTGTGACGTGTGACGGCTAGCTGATCTGTCGGCTGACGTGTTCTGCCGTTCTGTGGCCGCGGCCGTCCGCGGCTCGGTTGGCCGCGAGGCGCGAACTCGCTGCGCCCGACGAGTCTGTGTCTTCATGCCGCGGCACCGGGCGTGGTGGACGTCGTCCTGGAGCGGGGGCTGCGTGCTGTGCTGTGTGCATGTGAGCGCGGCGTCACGCGGCCACTGCTGCTGTGGCTGTGCACAGCGCGAGGTTGTGGTGGCGACGTGTCGGCGTCTGGCGCGTACTTGCGGCGATGCTGTGTTGCGACCCCACGCGGTGCCGGCCGTTCGCTGCGTCCTTGTGACGCGCGTCGACTGGTCAGGAAGACTGCACAGCCGCCGGGCTGAGCCACGTTCCGTGAGTGTCGCTGTCTTCCTACGCCCACAAACTTTGCGGCGAAATGCACTCTACCGAGACGAGACCGAAGCGTTTTGGTGTGACGATTCCAGGTCGGCTGGTTTTCCGATCGCGGGTTGGATCTGGAAGGCTGCGTGTCGGAGGCGGCTGTCTTTGTGGCGTCATCATTTTAGTTCGATGAATTGCCACATACTCAGAGCTCACCAAGTCGATGCGCCCTAGCGCTACTCGGAACTCACCATTCAAGGATGAAAAGACTATAAAGTATATAATCTGCCAGCCAGTACCAAGATACTTCCATGTTATGGTCTCACTGAGGTTCTTTGACTGTTCACATGTTTAACATCAATTTAATTAATATTATCTACAGTAGAAAATTGTAAAGACTGAAGGAAGTAACATAACAATCAAGTTCATGCGTACAATTTGCAGGTGCAAGTTCTTGCCTTGATATTGCATAGCCATGTATGATATATGACATTGGTCCTAGCTGCCATGTACTTCAAGATATATTTACGTGCGCTTTGATTATTAAAGCATAACAATTACTGCCAAGATCCATCCACTGCAAGATTGCAGTATGGAATAGAATCTTTAAAAAAATCAAATTTCAATGGATTTTCACAGTTGGGCGCATAACAAATATCCAACCTTTCGAGTGAGATGTCTGGGTGTTATAAGCACTGGCACCCAACATAGCAAAATGCTTATTTCCATCATTTACTATGGTGGCATACATAATAATGGAACCCACACCCTGTTATTACATCTCCAAGTGCAGAACGCCCCCGAAAATCTCAGAATCCCCCAGAGGATTCGGCGCTCGTGATGCTACCTGACAAGGTCACATGAGCAGTGATATGAAGAGTGATGATGTGGCGAGTGATGCTTATGTGACCTGAGAAGGCACATGACGAACATGGCAACTGACCCAAGTAGATCTTTGGCTGGGTAGCTGCGTAGTAGCATTGACAGCACGTTAAACATTGAATTCAATTTATGTCGTTCAACATGACTGGTTCGGTCAGATGGTTCGCTCATGGTCTATGCAACAATCTCTGATTAGCAATGACTGATCTCAGAATCCATCCAATGAAGACATTTGGATTAAAAGTACTAAAACACCGAATTACAACGGAGACCAACATCAAGGCTTTTTATCGTTCCGAGATGTTTACGTCCAGGCTGAGATTTAAGAACTCCAAAGGTAAGGGGATGAATTCAGGTTAATTGCAGAAGATATGTTTCTAAACACTACTTGTGGTCCAAGCAGTTAAATAGGCATAGGAAAGTCGATTTTGTGCGATGTACTTTACAGGTGTCATTGTTAAGCTATACAATCATTGGGTCATGCGCAGTGGCGTACCGAAGGGAGGCATTGGGGCAGTCCCCTTGAGAGGTTATGGGCCCCCAAGAATCGCGCTGGATTTAGAAAAAAAATACTGCCAGACTCCCTAGAAATCCTGATGGTGCCCCCAAGCCAAAATCGCACCGCGACCTACAAAAATCACATTGAGGTCCCCAAAAATCACGCAGTGCTCCTGCAAATGACGCTGGGGCCACACAAATTGTTCAAGGACCCTACAAAATTATACTAGGGCCTCCAAAAAGTGAGACCGAGGCCACTGAAAATACTGCTGGGGCCCCCAAAAGTCGCGCCAGGGCCCCCGAAAACCACGCTAAGACCTGAAAAGGTTGGGCCGGGCCCCTCGAAAATGACGCTGGGCCCCGAAAATACTGGTAGGGCTCTCAAAGTCACGTTGGGTTCCAAAATGTCGGACCGAGGCCCATGACAATCGCGTTGGGGCCCCCAAGAAGTCGGGCCGGGGCCTATGAAAATCACGCTGGGAGCACAAAAACGTCGTGCCGTGGTACTTACAAAATCGCGGTCGGGCCTCAAACGTTTGCGCCTGGTCCCCCGAGACCAGGCGCAAACGTTTGAGGCCCGACCGCGATTTTGCGTGGCTATCACGCTGGGGGCCGAAGAAGTCTTTCCGGGATTCTTGAAAATCACAACGGGGACCCCAAAGGTTCGGCCGGGGCCCCTGAAAGGAGCTCGACCGGTCACACCGGGACCCCAAAAGTCTCATCGGAAACATCCAAAAAAATGAATCCGGGGTAATGCAAAAAAACAGTCCGGACATTGAAAATCACTCTGAGGTCCCAGCAATCGCTCCAAAAGAAACCAAAACTTGACCGGGCCCAAAAAACGTGGCGAAGCCACTAAAATTCGCGATAAGCATCCCGACAAATGACGACAGGGTCCAGAAATCGCGCTCAGTCCCAAAAACATCGTGTCGCTGCCGTTGAAGATCACACTAGGGTCCCAAAAAGTAAAAAGACAAAAAAGTCGGAGCCCTACAAGTCGCAGTTCGGTTCCCAAAAACAAATTCCTACTCGGAATGCTACTCATTGGCCACAAAAATTGCGGCGAATACTCTTAAACGCGTCTGACCCGGAAAAGCAGCTCGTTGCAGCAACAAAATAAAAATGCCCCGGGAGCCCAAAGCATCGCGGGTTGTTGATCAGTGGAATGGGCTGCCTGCTGATGTTGTAGGGAGTTCCTCATTGAATGTATTTAAAAGTAGGGTGGATAATTTTTTTAGACAGGAAAATCTTGTTTTTGAGTTCTAATTTGTGATGGATTGGGTGAGATGTATGTCAAGTAAGTGTGCACGGCACAGACCCCTTTAAGCAGGCATGGATGCAGTTTGAGAATTATTGATAAGGCATTCAATCCACATGTGTTAAGAGAGATCAGGGGAATAGGGCTGGGAAGCTAGGGTAGATAGGCATTGATAGGTGTGTGGGATATTGGAGGACTGGTTCTTCAGGATGTGGGATGGTTGGGGAGGGTCTTTTTACCAGGCTTATATTATCTTCCATTTACAGACTTAACAGGATGAGCCCTTGGGTCTCTTATTAAGTCTAAACACTTTATAACTTTATATAGGGTGTACCTAGCAGTGTATTCAGCACCTTCCTTCGGGATGTGATACTGATGAGATTGTCTATGGTAGCACAATGGATATGATGGGAGGAGTTTGTAATTGTTGAGTGTGTTATGCAAGAGCAAGTTAGTCTCTTATTAACACGCGCCTTGGAGGGCCTGTGAAAATTACGCGCACTGGAGGGGATTCTGCCCCCCCACAAGATCTCGGCTCCTAGTAAAGCTGGAGGAACGAAACTCGCAGGGTGGATGGGTACGGTAGTGAGCTCTATTGTGTGCAAATTGCATGAACTTAGGTCAATATCTTCAAGGTCAAATGAGGTCACATTTGAAAACTTTTCTCGCTTTGCGTGGCTTGGCTGGTCATTGTTATGGATCGCTGTGATTGTGTTTAAATGCTCAAAAATGGGCATCAATGATGTTTTTGACATTACTAATGATGCAATGCAGATGCTAGACCCAACATTTGACCTCAGATCACCTATATAGCACCAATTCAGGTCAGTTACCTGTTCCAGTTACCGTAACCGGGCCGCCCGCCCGACTGCTCCGTCGGGCAGCTCGGAGCAATCGGCTTCGTGAAGAAAGGAGTGAAGTACATGAATAAAGTATGGAAGCGCAATGACAAAGAGTAGTGCATTTATGACAACATTCCAGTTGATCAAGTTTGGTTCAATTAACCTGTCATGAACTTACTTGACCTGACTTGACCTCGGTGACCTAACATGACCTTGAAACTATATAGCATATCAATATACATCAAACAAGTCGCTAGTGTTGCCAAGAACACTTCCCCTTGCAAATATACGGGAAGGGGAAGCGTATCAGCGCCGATTTTTGTGGTCTGGCGCTATAATTTTTTACTTTATTTAACGGCTCCTAACTTGAAAAATGTTCGGCCGGTTTCCATTTTCCTTGCTTTAAACGACGCGCCCGTCATTTCTAAGCAGGTACGCAGAAAATCGCGTATATCGACCGGTAAAATCTGCAGTTATTTACGAAAAACCGGAGGGGTGGGCGGATTTCGACCCCCCCCCCTCCAGTGCGCGTGTTAAGTCTAAATGCTTTATAACTTTATATAGGGTGTACCTAGCAGTGGATTCAGCACCTTCCTTCGGGATGTGATACTGATGAGATTGTCTATGGTAGCGCAATGGGAGTGTGTTATGTAATAGCAAGTTAATTGGTGCTAGATAGGCTGCGATATATAGCTTCCTAGGAATTTGAGATAAGGGATTGATTGGGGTGAGAGTATGTACATTTCAGTACCTTTTCCAGATAGGCTTAACCCAGATGGGCCCCTGTGGCTCTTATTAAGCCTTAACACTTTATGACTTTATGACATCGTACCAGGATCTAAATAAATCGCGCATGTAGCTTGCAAAAAAAATAGAAGTCGATCGCAACAAAATCACAAAGGGACTCCATCGAGTCGACCCGAGCACCGGAAAATTCAGAACAGGTCCCGAAAGAAATATCTCCGAAGGGGATACTCTACTCTGAAGAGTACCATCGGCTAAAAAAAAACTCGTTGAGCAGCCTCAGTGGCATACCAAGGAGGAAAATCCCCCCTATCCTGAAAGGGTAGGCTCCAGAAAAATCGCGTAGAGGTCCCTGAAAATGGTTATGGGTCTCATCAATTCGAGTCTGGTCCAAACAAATTAGGACTTCTAATTTACACCTGGCACGAGAAAACTCGCACAGAGACCCAAAATTTGCGCGGGGAACTCCAAAATCACGCTGTGCCTCAGATAAGTGCAATGTGTCCCGCGAACTAGCGCCAAGCCCGCCAACTATCGCGTTTGGGGCTCAAAATGAATGTCGGTAGTCCCATAAATTCTGGTCCGGGCGTGAAGAAAATCCCTCGGGCTCCGAAAATATTTGCTTCGATGACCCAAAATAGGCACAGCGTGGCACAAAAATCGTATAGGGACCCGACAAAAATCAAGCCGGAGCCTTCCAAAATAGAAACATTCCTAAAAATAAATGTTCGAGCCTAAAAATCGCTCCTTAGCCGAAACATACTACCAGATGCCTTAAAAATCGCGTACGACACTGAAAACAAGAGTAAAAAATTGTCACCGTGGGCCCGGAAGATCAGGCTGTGGCTCGAACTTTACATGACTCAGAAGAAGTCACCAAAAATGCGTCGAGCCCAGAAGACTGGCGTCGGGTCCCCCCCCCGGAACCACGCGCCTGGCCCCGAAAATTCGCGCCGGGACTCCGAGAAAGTATACCGGAGCCACCAATGTCGTGCTGGTGTTCCAAAATGTAAGCGATGAGCTATAATTACACACAACGGGACCCTAAGAGCACAACTGGAGGACGAAATGCACCGAGCCCTCCAAAGCGTACCGAGTGTGGCAGAAGAGCGCCAGGGCCTTAAACATGCGGTTCAACTCTAAATAAACACTCGGGAGGTAAAAAAAAACGTGATCTCGAAGCACAACGGGGCTTCAGACCGCATGGGGCCTCAAAAACAGGCTGGGCCCTCAAAAGTCGACATTGTCGTAGAAAAGGAACAAAAAGACCGGGCACTAAATAAACACGTCAGAGTCTGCGAAAACGCGCCTATGCCTAAACAAATATCGTCGGTGCACAACAAAAGCAACAGAACTCTTAAAAAGAGCCCGGGTCGCAAAATGTGCCGGACCCATTACAATAATTGGCTGGAGCCTTAAAACACATCCGTCAACGAAGAAAAACGCAAAGGGTAAAAAAACGAACACTTAACTAGGGCCTCTGATCGGTAGCCAATCTGGGAGCGTTTTGAACCAAAGAGCTGAGGTGAATCAAAGCTCATCGGGTATCCGGATTTCCTAGCCACCAGAAAACGTGGGAAGAAGAGAACTAATCATCGAATTTAATTCAGGATGGGCCCTTGTGGCTCTTAAGTCTGAACACTTCATGACTCTATGACGTGCCGTGTGTTGTCACCTTTCAGCTATTTGCACTGAATTGTTGGCCCTCAAAACAAGCGTCTACATTCCGTTTCAACCGGGTGCCACATGATGTAGTTGCAGAATTTCGTTTCAAGTGACGGATATTTTAAGGTGCACCAGATGTGCTACAGAGATGATTGAGGTGACTGATTACCTGTGTGGTAAGGCCCTGAGGGTTAGACCCTGTGTGGTTAGGCCTGCGGACGAACACCATTTATTTTCATTCATTGTTTTCCTGTTCGTCTGTCACCACGCCAATCCTGTTCTGTCACACTGGATCAAAAGCATGTTCAGCTGGCGATCACCCGTAATTCCTGTTTCAGATCCACTCCGGCATTAATCGAGGGCTTCCTTCACCATGGGGACAGCAAACTACGTTCGTGATTATTCTTTCTCCTCACCAACATCGGGGTAGACATTCATAACTGGGACATCTTAAAGAACTATGGTACTAAATCATGGTAATTAAGGCACACCACATACCCATTAGTGAGGCTCCAACAGCTTGCACCCCCCCACAA